>JAQQZZ010121816.1:0-14516 GCA_030265115.1 Mopalia vespertina
CATGGGGGGAGGGGGGGGGAATCATTTATCAGTTTTTTGATAAGTGGAACTCTTTTGTACATATGTAAAATAAAATTTATTTTACAAAAGTGAAATTCTTTTTCACATATGTGAAATAGTTATGTTTTTGTGTTTTATTTTACTTATTTAAAAAAAATTCCACATATGTTGAAAGAATTTTACATATGTTGAAAAGAATTCTACATATGTGAAATAAATTTATTTTACATATGTGAAATTGTTTTTTACATAAGTAAAAAAGAATTTCACATATGTGAAAAAGAATTGTACATAAGTAAAATAAAAGCATATGACATATGTAGAATAAAGGTAGATGTGATAAAACGGCTTGCCATAGACCAGTATATAAACACGATTTACAGTTTCGACTAATAAATTCACGTGATAGAATGGCCATTTTCCTGTACACACGGTGCGCCATGATGACCACGCCCATTATCTGAACGTCACGTATATTGTTAGTCCTGCTAGAATTATGTATGGTGGACTTTTTTATGGCATGTTTTATTTCTATAAAGTAAAACAGACAAATGTATAAATATACAGAATAAAGTAATATCCTACGGTGGCACAACAATTTATTACATATTATTTAAGTTGCCATTACAAATTCGGTTTAAGCTCCGACTTTAGCAAACTACGTTTAAAGGTATTGAACTAACGTATAGTCTCTGACGCCATAAGAAAAATAACTATTACTAGTTCGATTCTGTATTGAACGTGATATCATATAAAATTGCTGATACATGTACGTGGTGAGAAAACAGGAGTAAACTTCGTAGAAACCACCAGTCGATCATTTCCACAGTCGGACCGGCTGCTGACAGGATGTCCAAAACAAGTACATGCCAGCAGTATCAGCAGCCAGAGCCTATACTGAGTCAAGGAGAACCCTTAGAGCGATACTCCTTGCTGCAATAACCCCTACATCCCTTGAAAGGTTACTATGAAACATTCTTTAATACGATATCGACTTATCGTTTCTTCATCTTATAAACTCGCTTGAGGATTACGAGTATATACCTAACTACGATCACTGGTAGCTGACATTTTGGGCGTGGCCAACCCTATTCATGACGTCACGCGACTTACACTCTTGTGTGGTACACGTTAATAACATGTGTGGATGTGTGGGTCATTGGTGTGAACTGTCAAAGTTTAAACAGTCGACTTTATAGGTCTCGTGACGTAGGCCCCCTAATGTGACAAGAAAGATTCCTTGATTGGTCAATATTTGTGGAGCTCTTCTGTTTAGTGATTAAAGTAGCAAGACATGGCCGCCTGGATGCATTTGACTGTAGTTTAAGCAATACCCTATGTTTAAGATCCAGTTATAAAATGGATATAGCTGGATTACAAAATTAGATAGCATAATGCAACACAAGAAATGATGCCCGTTTTCCATATATGCATTTTATTGCAGAGAGGAGTATCGCTTTAACGTAAATGTGTTGAGCGTTGAAACTGAGGTCAAAGTGCGATAGTCTTTACAGGGTGAAATCTAATAACATGTTATCCTCTACGGTTCTTGTGGCTTACGATTCATATAGGATTGATGCGGTTATGTTGGATATTCCTTGCCCGCTGTTCATCCAATCATCTTGGAGGTGACTCCGTTATTTTCCATATAATATCCATATTTCAAAGTTAATGTACCAAACGTCATTATTCGGGTCAACCGAGTCACCTTTAAGTGTTAAGTACAATGGTCTTCCTCTGTGAAATCTAATAATATTACTCTACGGCTTCTAACGAGTTTTGACTAGTAAGGCGGCGATATGTGATCACGCAGCGATCAGTTAACCGCTTGATATTTCATATCACCAGTTCAACCAATCATAGCATGTTATTCCTTCTTCAGCCATATTGTTGTATTGTTCTCATTCACTGTTAGATTTATTGATGACAATTCTAGATTCTAGCCTGCTATTAGATTAGTTCCCGAGAAGTCTGATTGAGAAACAGTTAATCCTGGAGGTATTCCTTAGATTACTGATGCTATCTGTATCTACTAGAGAGGCGGCACTGTGTCCGATTCCCTATTGTAAATCATTCAGAGTAGTTTAGTTTACAGCATTATCCTGAATTAAAGATTATCAATCAAAACTCCAATATACACTTGGAAATGATTTCAAATTAATTTATAATCCAATGCTTGATAGTAAATTCACTATGGCACTCAAAAGACACCCCTAACAACAAACTGCCATGAAAGCCTTCACTTTTAGAAACAAAAATCCGAAACCACTCGTAAGACATGTTTATTCTGCTATATGTCTATCCCGTGTAATACCTTCAATCTGAGGTGACGGCGACGGTTTTTGCAACTTTAATGTATAGATCCTGACAATTTGCCAATGAGGATGTCCATAAATCTCGACCCGCTAAAACGTTATAAGACATTAACTGGGTATAGTTGACGCGAATCAATTCATCTACATATACAAAACCAATAAATATACGAGTGCTCCAAACTGGTTTGATAGAAATGTATTGTATGCCAATGTGGGTTGTATTGGTTTGAATAGTACACCGAATACAATTGTGTGCATTCTCTGTAGTGGAAACAGACGAAGCTAAGTACTACACCGTTTGTACTTTATATGGTTGTCCTGTCTACGTAAAGGAAATCATTTTCATTTTGATAATCGAGTGAACATATTTACACAGATTTGTAACTAATTCATGGATGATTTCCTGACAAGTATGAAAATATGTTAGATTCCAGTGCTTAAAGTCATTTCATATGTTTTATGTTCAATCATGGCAAGTAGTAAATGGCGTAGCAGGTCATACATATAACACAACCCGTGTGTAATTTGTCATACTTTTCACACAGGGTGATACATATAACCTGTATTTATGATGTAAAACCGTCCTTATTAGTTACTATTATTTGATGGGAACGTACAACTGTAGTTAATTAAACCACTTGGAATAGTCTTCTTCTTGTGATATTGTATGCAACAGATTTAATCCAAGGTTGAAAAATGACCCGAAAATCATGTGTTCATAATGTCAAATAAAACACTTGATATTGTCCTTGAGTGTCGTGTGTTTGTTCACACAATATTTGATTTAATTGATTGATTGATTGATTGATATTTAACTATTTAATTGTACTATTAAAGGTCAAAGATAACTGAGCCGCTTCCACTGAATAATAGACAGGTCTCGTCGTGACAAAAAAAAAAGAAATTTTAAATAGAGATATAGGGTACATGTAAGCGTTGCCAAACATTTGCAGTTAAATTAATATTTGATTTAATTGATTGAATGGGAATTGAATAACGTCTGCATCATAAGAAAAATAAGTATTACTCGTATGATTCTGTATTGAACGCGATATAAAAACTTCGTATTTGCTTGATGCGGTTATGTGCCGTTTAGTTGGATATTCCTTGCCCGCTGTTCATCCAATCATAAAGCGCTTCTCGTGTCATGTGTGGTATAATGTTGCTTCAAATCAAATTTATATATAGTTATAATCACAATTATAGTGATTTTGTTCCGCTTTGAGAACGGTAGATTAACCGTACAAAATCTTCAGTGTAGACCTGTATTCATTGATTTATTTTCCTGGTTATTTCTGAAATAGTTAAAAAGATGTTATTTTGGGCAACAAGAATATCCCTCACAGCAGCCCGCGAATGCCTATAGAGATATGACGTTGACTTACATTTGAGTGATCTTTTTCTCTTATTATTTCTTTGGGGATAAAACACACAAAACAGCTGTCCTAAACGTTTGTTTTGTTTTGATAGGATGATAGAAGCCAGATCTATATTGGAATTAATATACTTGTTTTACAAACATTGCATTTTAAGGAGGTGTAAATCGAGTAACAGTCGCCATATTGACCGAGTTTGGAGAGAGGGGGGGGAAACGATAAAAGCAACACAGAGTAGAAACTTTTTGGAGTTATATAGACCACCTCAGACCAGGCTGAAGACAACATCGTTGGTCGAACTCAAAGTAGAGAGTGAAAAGATATCGATGAATGGTAAATGGTAAATATCACAGTATATCGGGTATCGTGCGCGATATCGCAGTTTACATCATGACCACATGGTGGACACTTAAGATACGTGTTTCAGCCATGTTTAATAGCAAAAAACGACGTCGAAAAAGAGTGTCTACTATTAAATATATCGGTAATATTTTATATTATCTATAAATCCCCACGATATATGACAGTTTCAATTCACATATCGTCGGCTATCAATCAGAGACTCGTACATTTTATTAAAACCGATGCCGTCTTACAGAGTAAATGCTGCCTATAGGGTATAGAATACTTGATGATGAACCATGACCATATTGTGTGGTGGTATTCGGTATATTACAGAACATTGTGCGGTCGTCGTCCGGTATATTACAGCTGTTAAACTACACCGGGTCTTTGCAACGATCTTGTACAGCTGCATATCCAATAAATTATTTTCCAAAGTTATTAACAAATATACAATTAACATTAAATCAAAAATATGTTCTATTTTATTTTGACCCATATTATTTCACATTTTTTAAGCAGCTGGATCTTTCCATACCTGTGGCGGAGAGTGGAGTTCACCACGTGACTTCATGTGATTAATGTGATTTTATACCAAAGTTGCAATATGCGTTGAAAAGCTAGATTGCACTTAACTAGTGCAAAATGATACTCGTAATTAAAACGGGACTATTTTATTCGTCGAACCGGATTAAATAGATTCACAGTTCGTAACCCCGTAGCGATTGGTCGATTCGTTTAACCTATTCATTTTTTAAAAAAAGTTCCAATATCCCGTTTCCTGGTTATGTTATTGATTCGGTAGTCAATCAGTGTGCTTTGCTATGCCATTACCTTGACGTGTTTCATGGAAGAGGTATTTTCTAGTACAGTGATGAATTTGATGGTGTTTAAGCGGAATATTTAGACATTCCCAACTGCCCTTGAAGGCAATGAATAGCACGGAATAAATATTTGCCTCAACAATACTAGGAGGAGTGTCGAATTAACCAAATATCTTCGCAAAGGTTTCTTCGAACAGCTTTTTAACCTCAACACACAGTGTGATTGTTATGACTTATTTCGAAATGAATCATCTCAATGCACTAATACTTAGGTGTTGTGTTCTGTGATGTGTGTGTGTTTTGTTTTTGTTTTTGTTTTTTGCATGTGTCATTCAGGTCCAGGGTTTAATTTTCGGCAAAGTCCTAGAAATGTTTGTTTCTCTGTATTTATCAACTCTATCTGTGTACTGTGTGCTTATATACCTCGTGGGTTGTTAGTCTGGGGTGTTCCCAGTGTTTGTTTGATATTAACTTCAGCTATATGTTATATTAGAGGAATAACATTGGGATAAAATGAATATATATACAAATACATATATATTCGAATCCCGGCGGAGGCAAGCAAATTTTTCTCTCTTCAATTATTCGAAATATAATATATATATATATATATTTTGAATAAATGAAGAGAGAAATATATATTTTGAATAAATGAAGAGAGAAAAATTTGAGAGAAATATATATATATATATATATATATGGTTCGAATCCCGGTGGAGGCAAGCAAATTTTTCTCTCTTCATTTATTCAAAATATATATATGATTAATTAGGCCGTCGTATAACTTTAGATATCTGCTACACTCATTTTATTGACAATAATGGTTTTATGTTTGTATGGTTGCCATCGATTTCAATAATTAATTATTTTCAACCAGATAATCGATCAACGATGTATATAGTTATATAACAGGGTCATTAATCACCAATGTACATATATTCCTATAACTGCACCGTGCACACACTATCTTTATTGCCCTAGGATATAAATGAGCAATAACATATATAATCAAATTGATAACCTCCGGTTATATAATATTGCAATATTAAAAATACAAACAATTGAAACTGCGATGTTATATATGATAATCAATTAACAATTCACCCTTAAAACTATTTATATATTTAACATGTTTAAATTATATATTCGTTGTGAATTGACAAGCTGAATGGAGGTGTCCGCGTTTCGCACATTAATACCTAAAGGTGTTCATAATCTGTCTGGGTACAGATGAAGCCGCTTAACTGTAATGGGTCTGTTTTGATAAACTGCTTTCATGTCCCAGGTGTATACTCAAGTCTGTCTTAACTTATATTGATCACTAAGACATTAAAGCGTTTAAGTACATTGCCGCTTCCTTTCAGTGATTCCGGAATGCCTGTGAATTAGTGTGCAATTGATCCTCACCTGGCTATAACAAAGCAGCATGGCATAAGATCGAACAGTTGTTACTATGCTACGAACCCAGAGACCTATACAGAAGGTTTTACCACACTGTGCGAATAAGTATGGTACACTACATAGGAGGACTCGTCAACCGTGTCAAACACCATAACTTTCTGCTAAGTTAAGAATCGCTTTTAGATACATACAATGTATATGTAGAGATCATAATATGGAAACGCATGCCACTATTCCATAGCTTGAAGTACATCCCGACATACATATCAATAGTTCCCTCAGGATTACGTCTTTTGTATTTGTTTACATCCAGGAACCGCTGTATTGTAAATGCTTTCCGGGATCAATGTCTGTAGAAAGCCGGCACAAAACAATTGATGCTGTGACCTATCCTTGGATATCTATTACATTCTAGTAGGGTCGAACATCAACATATTTGAGTGCGTTGTCTCTCACACACGTACTCCATCATGTACACAACATTCCATATGTGGATTAAACCTAATAATTAACGAATAGTTAAAAAGTGTCATTCGTTCTCTTGCAGCAATCCTATGAGCAAGGAAATAATAAATCATGATGGTCGATCATGTACTGGTGAAGCAACTTCACATGTCATAAACACGATCTAATTCCGTATGTTATCATGCTATTTTGACGATTTGTTATGAGACCAGGTTGGTTTTGTTGACGTGCGCCAATAGACAGAGTATTTATTCTTAAGTTGGGGATATATTTATGGGATCGATGTGAATATTACTCGTGCTTATCTGACCAACTGAGGACCAACGATAAAACATGCCATCAACCGAAAGAGTGCTGGAAATTCACAGAATTATCCCTTTTATAGCTTAAGATTAGTTGGGGTTTAAATCACACGTGGGTTGTTATAGACCGGCCCTGGTCGATTGCTTCTTTTTGTGCGGTATTTAAGCTTGATGGAGGTGTAATAGTTGACAAGACGTTCCTTTTCTACCATTAAATAACGAGAACCACAGAAACTACATTAACCCTTTTTCTTGATATTTCGCTACCTAAATAATTTCTCTGGCATGGTGGGGTTTTCACATTCTATGTATTCACCATTCAACGTTACACTATTAGAGAGGCTGGCTCTTTCGGTCTAAATGAATAAATGTGCCCGGCGCGTTGGACTTCATCGTAATTGGTGATACAGATATCAAATTTTGATATGAAAGAGAAGTTCAGTGACGCCCTATTCTTTGTTGTGTGGTTCAGTCGTCTTGACATTTCTATTCTTCTCGCAAATAAGTCCAGGGGCTTACCAATGACACATACAATCATATTTCACTTGGGTTTTCAGGAATGCGTTAGAAATTGTTGCAGACTTGTGGCTAAGACCTCTCACAACAATGGATCAATATCTAATTAGATTTCGTCACATTGTAATTTAATAGAAAATCGACCCCCATGAATATAGCCTGAATAGAAGATTTATTTTTGACTTAATCATTCTCGACCAATGTGCTTCGATGGCATGTCGGATTCACTTTAAATTCCCTTATTCATTTTGATTTACCCAAATATTAATGGCTTTACTTCAGACAAACGATGGGTTGGGGCTGGAGCATTACCAGTTATCTCTTGAGTAGAATATAAGTAAATGTACATGCTGCATCAAGGACTTTCTAGGTTAAAGAAAATTGCTTTTACAGATAGAAGGAAATTTGTAAAATACGCCTTGGTCGAGTCTAGGTTGGTTAATTTGTTGTGATAGAGAGCATTCGTGCTGAATGATCACTTGGCGGGATCTGGAAAAGGCAAAATGCAACCAAAGCCAGTAGGGAGTCTGTTGACAGCGCTCTTGAATCAATATAACTCGAGGATAGTCTTTCTCTACCTGCCTACTGCCTCATAGCAGCTCCTCGCCACAGATAGGGGTACTTCGAAGCCTCTAACCACGCGGTATTCTACTGACTGAGGTATTTTAGTCTATCAGAACAGGACTGGGCCACATTATGGTAATAACATTGTGTTAATTCAGTGATTGCTCAAAGCGTCTGTACAGCTAACGACTGTCCCAGTTGGGTTTGGTAGGGCTCGGAGCTTGCGTATCGGATTGGCATTATGTTCGTTAGTTTTGTTGTATACTGGATGTCTCGTGGGGCGAAGACTCTAAACAAAACTATCGACAACCACTGTAGCCTTGCTTTTATGTAATGAATTCATTTTGATCAAACATTTCGCCAATGAGGTTTACCGTATTATACTTAATACTGTCTCTGTTTCTTTCTATAGTGTACCCCTGGACGTCTTAGAGCCTATGGTGGACATGCGTGTAAGCAACGTGCCGGGTACGACTACCAGTCAGAGTAAATACACTAGAGAGATTACAGTGCCTTTCCGGACGGGATAAGGGAACGAGTATGTGTATTAAGAAGGATTTATTCCACAATTACCAAGCCTGTAGATACATGTGAACAGCGTGAGCAAGACAACACACTTAAAGATGCCTTAGAGTGAAGAGTCTTCTGTAAGAGTAATTGTAATCGCTTTGCCGATGGCTACTCGTGTACTGAACAACGAATTCCCTGTCCAAAGCTTGATGGCGTCAAAACACTAAGACTTTCTCAGATGTTGTGATCGAAAGTGACTGAATCATGGTTACATCATTACTCCCTGTCATCCTCGACAGACTGGCACGGTCTAAATGGTATTTTCTTCTATCTTTGATCATTATGTGCTTTGCCCGCGGCGGTTCCATGGAAGAAGGTAAGGTTATTACCCTATCAAGCATTTTCTTAAACATCATTTGGCCGCGCAATCGTTTAATTTTGTTTGACAAAGTCGCAAAGGCTATTGATGTTTTTTTTTTAATGTAAATTTAAACAAGTGAATGAATTTGACCGGTACAAACGAAAATAAGATAATGATTGTACCATATCCATGGATATCAATGACATAATGCGGCTTAATATTCGGAGTTAGCATAATTTTATTTTATGCTCAATTGTACAAACATAACTTAATGAACGGAAAGATATTCAGGCGTGTGTACAAAATCCTACTGATTGTCAGTACTTGTCGATAGTATTTCTAAAACATTGTTACGGAGTTAACTTATATTTTATAAAATCCATAACCTGTGTTGATAAACAAATATATCGTTGAATTGCCCATTGAATAACGACATTTACACTGAATGATTCCTTTAGATTACTGATGAGATTTTTTAGACATGATTTTGTGAATCGACTGATACCAAAAGAGGATTAAATCAACCCATACGTGATTGTGTGTGTGTGTTTTGCTTCGTTCTTACTTATCCAAATGTAGATGTATCCAGGTACATAAGCTGTTACCAACGTGATAACGATTCATAATGTCTCCAGCTATTGTTGTAATTGACTGGGTTAGTCAGTCTGTTGTTACAGAGAACTTTTAATTTCCTTTGGTAATCGCTAGGTTTGTAAACCTTTCTGTAGAATAAGTGGCTGGTGATCGGTAAGCTATGGCGACCGCCTCTTGGATACCCCCCAGATACCGCTGATCAGTCAAATCCGAGAATAATGTAGCGTTAACAGAAAATAATCACAGTATTACTTCTATCGTAATTGTATCTCTGGCGACTTAATGTTTCCCTTTGGCCAAAACATTTCTCTAATTTCCTGAACTAGCTTACATAATAGCCGCTGTGGATGGCAAACTCGTGAGATCGGTTTGAGTGCAAGCAACGTCCACTGAGGCACATCACAGCTCAGAGGTGGATCAACCCTAGAATTAGCTTGAATCTGCTTAATTGAACAATACTGTTTGCACTATGTGCTGTATTACTTTATCTCTGCTAATTTTGTAAGGAAATCGATTTGCGAGCACCAAAATCAACAGTCCGTAAGATTAAGCGAATCAGGAAAACGTGAACCAGCTCCCCAAGACAATAAAATTTGCCGCTAAATGGTCCATAAGTCCGTTATAGCCCATGTCATGCAGCCTAACGTCCGCGATGTGACTAGAACTGTTCTATTTCACCTTGCGTTACATGTAAGCTACATAGTTCTATTGCCCCATTACAATGAAATTGCGTTTACAAAATTAATTAAACGTAGATTGAGACATATTTTTGTGCCAACTAGTTAAGTGAAATATTCATCTCCTAGTATGTTAAATACGAAATCCCTTTCACACAGCAAGCGATTGGGAAAAGAAAACTTGACACAACAGATATCGTGGCGAAACCCAACAAGGATTTACAAAACGAACCTTGACATAACGGCATTAATGGAGTATATATGTATTTTGAACTATGCCCACTTATATATAGATTTTGTCAATGCTATTATTATTCAATACTATACCTTTAGATGGTTGCAAATAAAAAAACTAAGAATTTTACAAAGACGGAGACTCTAAGATCCGAATTAATTTGTGTAGGTCCAAAGTAAGCTATGGTTCTACAGTATATAATCTATACTCAACCATATGTATTGGTAGCTACAAAGTTTAATGACCAATTTGTGTTGGTAGCATCTCAGTGCGATAGTGATTAGGACGGGTAAGATGTATTGTTATATGGGTAGGCGCGTAAAAAAAATCTGGCTTACATAAAAAAATAACATCCAGTTATACTGTCATTTTATACAGACACTACGCCACCGCTAGATTATAATACTCTAAGGTTATTACACAGTGTAGAATTCACTATGCATTTGTTATTGTACGAATCTAAGTTAAGTTGAAAGTTTGTCTGCATGGGACGAGCCGCTGACGGTTTAGAAAAGCGGAAGCCTCTGGCGAATGATTTGTTTACAGTTTACAGACTATACTGCTACTACTAGTATCATCATCTGCTGTCCATCAGTGACGGAATATGACGCTATGTTTTAGTAGTGTTATGATACACTGTAAAAAATTCCATAACGCGTTTAATAAGGAATTTTCCTTAACTTTTGTGGAATTTTTCGTAACCTGTTAAGGATAATCCATAAATATGTTTGGAATTATCCTTGCCCCTGAGACAAATTCCATGTCCTATTCCTTGAAATTTATGGAATATTCCGCTGGTGCTTTATTCGGGGAATATTCCTTAACTTTTTCCTTAAGATGTTCAGGAATATTTTTTTCAGTGTATGTTTCAGTATTTTGACGTTTTATGAAAGCGTACAAAAACCATCACATAATACTTTGTGGTGTAGAATCTAAAACGCATTCTAGTAATCAAAAGTTGTTGGGAATTTGTTCGGTTGGTTGCCGTATTTAAGCTTTTGTCACTCATACCATGACTATGAGTCACCCAATGCATGCCAATGTGTGTATGCCAGCGCAATGGATGAAGGAAACCACCTTCGAAGTTACTGGCACGAACAAAGACAAGACAGGATAATCACAAGTCACAATACAAATACATCACAAAACACATCGTCTTCGTGGTGCCCCATTGCTCTGAGAGCACCAGGACAAGAGGAAGCACCCTCCAAACCACCCGCCCGCCATTCACATTTATAATCAAACAATATTTAAACCTGTTATTATTGTCAGACATTAAATCTCCAGCATAGTGTGTATGCGTTGATGGCTTTATAGGTCATATTTATAGCACCTCAATAGTGTTGTAGAAATTCTCAAGGAGTATTTAAGCATATTTTGATTACTCCAGATTTGCTTAATTTCATAGTAAAATGGGACTCTGTATCTAGTCGGTCATGAAGATGTGACCTTGTTTTAGTGGCAGATTTAAAGTTACGTTTAAGGTTGGTCTAAGGGTTACTACAAGCCCGAACCCAGAACTAAAAATTCACGTTTTGTCTAACACGACGCATATTCCTACTATTCCCGGCTGTATTCAGAATGAAACAAATGATTTAAACGAGCAGTCAATAACATGGTACATTCGATGACTTGGGAAAAAGCCTACATTTTAGTGAACTGCTAAATGAATTGGATTGAATATAACACAGGATACCAATTCGATCTGATGCTACGAATGTTCTTGGTTCTTGAATGTTGTTTCTCATTCATGACAGACAGCGTTACTCCTTAAGAAGCTGATAACTCCAACATAACCCGGAAACAATGTACCAAAACGTCACGCCACTTCTTCATTATTTACCCTGCGAATCAGTTTAGAATATTCCAGGTCGGATTGCTTTAACAATGCCCCAGGCTAGCTGAACACTAAAACCGAACAGGACGAGCGTCACAATAAATTGGAGACGCTGTTAACCGATCAGAAGCATACAGGGGTAGAAATTTGGCCATAGCTTCGTGTTAATTTAGCAAATCGCATTGAACCATAATGACCCTAGTACAGCAGCTTGAGAGAGTGTGTGTTCGTGCTCGGGAGTTATGCTGTTGCAAGACAGAACTCTCAAAACCGATAGAATTAGTATTGATTAACACTTCTGTAATGTACAAGGTTTCTGTCTGTTCTAACCAAGATTCCGATGAGCTGATTTCCGGTTGAATGGTTTGGTCGACAAGTCAAAAGTTTGGATCATCACTTCTGTCACGGCCTACTGTTGATCACGGCGCCATCAAACCGACAATTACGCAATATTCCAAGCTTGGCATTGATACACAGCTGTCTCTCTCAATTTCTCTGTACTTTGACAATCACTGTTAATTTGACTTATCCAGATAGCAATAAGATGACGGAGGGCTTTTTACGTGGTACGCTGAACCTTTGGCGTCGAAAAGATTGTTAGGCGCGGCAGCAATTTGGTATACAATACGAACTCAATGAGAAATCAACTAGAAAAAAGCAGATTATCTCACTACCACGTAACAACGAACTTTGAACGCGATTAACTAAAAAAGGAAAGCTTATGAGAACGACGGTATTTGCAAATTACTTTTCAAACATATCATTATTGCACGAAGCGAATTAGTCCAAAGTAGGTAAATCATATCTTCTCGTAGGTTCATTTCAACTCTTCTAATTTAAATAGTTGTGAAAGAAAAAATGTACTAGTGTGAATTTTCTCGTTAATCTGACGCAAGTTTCTTCTATTTCCAAACATATACGTCAGAGACAACAGGAACTATTGATGTTAAGCTATGTAATAGTAGATGTACAGTTTTTACTATCTCTAATAGTCCTTGTTTCTCTTAGGCTGGTAGCGTTGCGTTGCAAACTATAAACAGATAGTTCGCCGTGAAGACATACGTTTAAATACACATATTATGTTACAGGAACCTACAGATTTAGTCTGGAAAGCACACGATCCTCTATGTTTTGTTAAACTGCCCAGTTTCGTTTATGTGTGGAATAATGCGGAAGACAGCTGTTGTTGCTGTTTCTAGAATGCGTCATTTAGATAATGTGAGTGCTTTGTAACGATGTGCTATTTGTGAGAGACACGTTCTGCCAAGTCTAAATAATTGTAAATCTATATCCTAGCTTTATAACTTGTCTATGGACTGAACTAACAATTTACAGGAACGCCCACGAGTGTAATTTTTTATAACATATATGTCCATAGATTGAACTTTTAATGGTACATTTAATATGTATGTGGGTTTATTATGACGTGGAGTTATTAAACAGATATAGCTAACTAACGATGTAAATGACATACTTGTCTGTACAGTGCCCTGAGCATTTCTCGAGAACATACAACAACATCTAAGTGAATGGTTGACTGAGGTATGATTGATCGGTTTCTTATAGCGCTCATAATTTATTGACGCTGTGCCTTGCATACCGTTTATTTTGAACAATCTACGCTAGCGAACATCAAATCACGGTTCGTTATGGAGTCTTGAAGAAACATTAAGCCTTGGGATACCCATATTCTTCGAATCAGAAAACGGCCTACTACGTGTGTGTCTGTTAGCATGTATGGAAAGTCTAATGGACAAAATGGTATTTTTCAAATGTTGCCGAGTTAAACACGCGTGTGGGCATAGCTTAAAATTGGCCATCAGTAAGGTTATATTCTTCCTTGAGGGTGCATGAGTATATATTTCACATGTAGATTTTCAAGGTAATATTATTTAAGGCAATGGAAGAAATGTCATATTTCTTAACATTTTTATCAATGACCATATCCTGTCCACAATGTCTTCCATTTGTAATTTGGTAAAATGACATTCGTGGCATATATATATTGTCTGGTCAGTGTAAACTATGTCAGTATTTTGAACATTTAAAAAAACGTGCAAATGCAATAATAATTATCAGTTAGATATTAGTGTTCTTGTTTAAGATATAGCTTAATCCGCCGGACTTTGTTAGGTCAAAATTTAGGTCAAAACTTATAATTGTTTGCCTTCTGTCATCTCACTCCCCTGGGGGGGGG
>JAQQZZ010121827.1:0-14515 GCA_030265115.1 Mopalia vespertina
ATTACTTCAGTAGCTTTATGAATACGGACACTGAAGGTTGTCATTGAAAGAGTATTGTCAATAAGGAGTCCAGTATAGATATTAACATAGGGAGCATTGAATTTAGTGTCAGATAGCTATGCCACTTGAATTATGGTATCGTTCTGGTATTTCTAAAGGTTATGAAACCTTTAGAAATACCAGAACGATACCATGATTCGGAACTTTATCTTCCAATATATACAAATTTCCTGGCCTTACCCTGACACAAACCATCTCGTTTTCTTCCTTTGACACGTTTCGGTTAGACCGACCCATAAAACAGCCACTCGACGTCCATTTTCATATCAAAATCAATAATTTCTCTGCAGTACCACACTTGCTTAAAAATGTCTTCCGCGGTAATTAGGCCATACGGATTCAACGTTATATGTTATTCAGAGGCAGGCCTTATTTCTGAAGTTTTCATAGGGCTGTACGTCGTATATCATTTTTCTCTCTTCATTTATTCAAAATATATACAGATAGTCACTCTCCTGAAGCATATAATAATTATTGAGCTCCCGGATTTGTCGGTAGAAGATTGACATTGTAAAAGGTGAAAAAAAAAAGAAGAGTACCTCCTGTGAACGATATTTTGTAAGCACTTCAGGAATGTTAAAATAAAAATTGTTGAACTGGCAAAAAAATAAATGAAGGCATACAGTTAGTCACATTTAATATTCTCTTCAATTTAAGCCCATAATCGTTACATATAAGGATTAACTTGCCGGATGTAATAAAAAATATCAGATTTTCTCAAATCCGTTGTTTTTAAATTGGATAGGAAATAACATAGGATTGGGGTTTTCTTTCTTACGAACTTTTACAATGTCACCATTCTACTGTCTTCAACTGTTAAATAGCGTAGGAGAATGATTATCTGTCACAATAATGCGTTGTGAAATTTGAATACCATACATATTACTCGAATGAGTGGTCAAAGGGTATAGAATGCGAGCTCGATGTTAGTGTATTTGAAATTGAATTGTGTAATGTAAATTTAATTGTTAATATCGAAGGTAATTTCGTTAATATCCACTTTTTGACAATTTTCTCAGACAATTTCAAACCTGTCACGTTCGGAATATTGTGACCCTATTCAAAAATGGATCTGGAATAGAATGTAAGGACGATTGACGTATAGCCTCTGTGTTTCGAGGTGAAAATACTAACGTTGATGTAAGAAACGTCATACCGAAGAAGAAGGCATGTGACTCAAAGCAGAACAGAACAGAAACAATGTTGGCAATTACTTTTATGAGTGGAGAAAATCCGGGTATTAAACCTACATATCGATAATTAAACAAATGTAATTGATCTGTTTAAAGCGTTTGTATTATATCAGAAGTATATTAAGCAGAAGTATGAAACCAGCCAATAGCCATTCACAACGGCATTGTGACTAGGCCAGCGCTCATTGTTGAAAAAGCACCCTCTAGCGAGAAATAGAGAAACTTCAAAGAACATTAATTGGATGTGGACTCCTGGGTAAACCATGTTAGAGCTCAATGACGTATATATTTCTTCCGCTTGGCAAAGATTACGTTTTACCCATAATGCGTCAGTAGATTATGACATTCAACCTGCGCGAAACGAACGAAATTCACTTTTTCTTGCGCACTGAGTCATATGGTACTATAAAATTCCTCTGAAAGTCACAATGCTGTTGAGACTGGGTAATGGCTAGCTTCATACTTCTGTTTGATAGACTTCTAATGATATATATAGTTCTTCACATTAATCATACTGACACAGGGATGTCCGATTAATACAAAACGATGAATCATCTTATGTTTAGATAAACTCCCAGAGACAAGTTTCTAAACAGATCTTAATCTCGAGTTGTTATGCATGAATTTGTGAGATAAGTAAAGGTTTAGAAGTAACTAAAAGTATTAAATTTTAATTTTATTCCAGAAAAAAGGTGGCTAAACCAACCACGCACCTAGCTTGAACGGTATTGTCCTTATTGTAATAACAATTTTATAACTGCTGCAATCGTAGCAATCGAAATTTGTTGATAAATCATGCAGTTCATGTAGTTCTGGATGACTGTATCCTATTAAAAACACAGTTTAATCTTTAACCTCATTTTGTAGGAACAGGTTTTTAAAACCAAATAAGTAAAATTGTCAATCATGCATGCAGTACAATATTAATTAAAGTATTTATTTCAGTCGGATTCAGTCACTGCTATAATGAGACAACAGCGAACTCATGAATCGACAATCCTATCATGTCAAGAAACTAATAAATATACATTTAATAAACTGTCATAAGCTTTATTAATGTGTTAACATAATGGCACACAAGATTAAAGCCAATCGAAAAGGGGTGTGTGGAGCCTGTAATTTCCACGCCCTCTCAGCCATAGTCTCGCGTGAATCAGACTCTTCTCGCGTTAACTTCGACCACGGCACGAGAGTCTGGTAGCAGTGCAGCCAAGAATTTTTTTTAAAAAAAGATCGTCATCTAGTCCGGTTTCCGTACAGTTGGTTTTCTGATCAGACATTTTTTTTAAAATTCCAAACATAAAATCGAATCAAAAACATAATGTTTTTTTTTTTAAATCAGTTAATTAAAAAGAGTCTGGTTGAAGCGAAACTACCTCCAGGACGATTGTCAGTTGATCCCTGAACTCCGGACAAAACATCGCTGACCACTAAGAGGCAGCAGTACACCACAGGAAGGCTGGACATGACGCCTGGTGACCAATCGACCGGAAGAGTATGCTCTATTCATCGGGGGGCGTTTGTATCCAACAAAGACCGAACCCTTCGTTGAAGTACATACCTTTAATTCTGTTAATAGTTTATCCTTGTTATGTTCTTCACACTAAACCTCAATTATTCCAAGGATCACCCACTTGACGATTAAGTTCTATTTCATTATGATATAACATACATGTAGGACTGTTTGTTTGCTTGCGTGGTGTTTAACATCGTACTCAAGGGTTTGCCTAGTCTTGCATCTTCGACCTGAAATTAATGGGCTTTGTAAATCACTAACTTGGTTCATGAAGACTTTTTTTCTGTTTTTTTTTTTGTTTTTCTCCGATGCTAAGAAAAGACTTCATTGCTACTCTCCAAACAAACCGCCCTGGTTTGATTAAAACCGCTTAAAAGGTCGTTTAGTCATACACCTGGACCATCTTTTGTAGTGATATTCGGTAAATTCATTCGGACGACTGGCTTAATATTTGTCGATTTAGTTGCCGTGTTTGGTCTATTTAACAGGTACATATTGCACTGGGTAAATGCGTCTTGTTGAGTAAGCAACAGTATGATCGAGCAAGTTTCCCGTCATGCATCATTTTTAAAGTTGCGTTCTTCTGAATTTTCTTGTGTGCTACGTCACATGATACGTTATAACAGGGGGCTCGGTCCACAATGAAATAGCTAAGTTTTCTTGTAATTGTGGAAATAGTGGGGTAGATGTTCACGATGTTTCTTCCTAGGTCTACCTGACTGGCGACTTCTGTTGGTAGATGAATCGAACGTTTCAGAATATAAAAGGGTATTAGGAGACGCAATCTTGTTTAATTTTCGCCATGATACTAAAACCGAAATAATGTTGGGATCAAATTAGCATTAGGCCATAAACAGTGTTGAAGTGAAGGTAAGGAATTCTAAATCGTCAACATAGGCTTAGTAATATTTCTGTCCGACAAAGTTTAAACTGGTAGATAGAGTGTCGGCCTACAACGGAAAATGGAATCAGCTGTATCGCAATACAGTATAGACCGGATCTAATTATTGCCCGTCTCCCACCTACTACAGACCTACACCTTCTATCGTCCAGCATGCCTTAGTTAAATACTATTGAGTACAACGTTAGACACCAATCGAACAAGCAATCTTATGTGATATCATTATGAGCTTGGGCTTGATCCTGGTACATCTATCTGAAGTGAAGTCGACCTGGAGTAGTTGAATTCAACTGACATTACATGAATGAAATACTAGATTCTTTAAGAGGCATATAGAAGTCGGAAGTACATATAAGATGGAAAGCATTGGTATGGATAACAACAACTTAGTTTATTGGACACTGCGTATCTATTTCATGCCAGAGATCGTTAATAAAAAACAAACAGAATTAAATGTATGTACTTCGCCTAGGGTTCGGTCTTTATTGGATTAAAACGCCCCCGTTGAATGGAGCATACTCTTCCGGCTGATTGGTCACCAGGCGTCATGTCCAGCTTTCCTGTGGTGTACTTCTGCCTCTTAGTGGTCGCCGATGTTTTGTTCGGAGTTCCAGAACAGTCCTGGATATTTATGGTTGAGATGGCGTGAAAATTACAGGCTCCCGACACCGTTTGTCGTTTGGCTTTAATCTAATCCGTCAGCGTACAAAAAAAAGCAATCTATCCGTATTGTGTATACATAGGGGGCGTAAACAGCGATTCGGAGCAATGACTTCTTTATAAACAGGAAGCGGAGATGTCGTCTGCTCGAGTGCCTTCACGCGGAAACCTCAATCACGTCATAATAAAAAAAATGTCGAACGTTCAAGTAAAACCCAGCAGGTACCTTAAAAGCGTCTTCGTTTTAATTGAAACCATCATAACAATGCCTCTGTGATGCATCTCTATTTCGCGGTTTTAGAAAGCTTACATGAATCGATTTTTTCACTTTATAATTAAAGCGAAACTTTTGATGTAAGTAAACGATCAGTGATGCGCAAGAAACTTTCCTTTTAACTCTGAGCTGCATTCAAAATACTCGACTATAAAACACTCCTTTGTAACCGAAATGCTTGTTTGTCTGCAATTTTCCGTAACAGTTCAACATAAAATGTTTGTTATTAGAAATTTTAGGAGCGTTTTCCATTCATTTCACATTGGAACTCCGCCTATTCTACGCAGAATCTAACAGCTGAAATGAACATACAGAATGCAGTCTGGTTGTAGGGTACATTAAAACAAAACGTAACGCGTTAATATAAAGAGACATCACTGAAACGCATACCAAATTTGTGTCAATGGGCTTCTACATATGTTGATATATGTCATTTTAATTACAAATATTCAAATTTTCAGAAATTTAAATTTCCACAATGTGATCAATTAAATTAGGGGAACGAACAAGTAGTATAATTGCGAGCATACATTATTGCTCCTAATGGTGACAGAAGAAGTGTCGAGATGTGGAGGACAACAAGCAATTCTACTGATGATGACTAAATGAATTCTTAAAAGGTAGAGGACAAAAGCTCACTCCTGACGATGAAAAAAAAGTATCTCTCCTGATGACGACAAACTAAAGTCTAAAAACGTTGAGGAAAAATGCTCCCTTCTGACGATAAAAAAAAGTATATCCCATGATGATGATAAAATAAAGTCTTAAAAGGTTGAGGAAAAAGACTTACTTCTGTCGATGAAAATAAAGTAACTCTCCTGATGATGATAAAATAAAGTCTTAAAACGTTGAGGAAAAAGACTTACTCCTGTCGATGAAAATAAAGTATCTCTTCTGATGATGATAAAATGAAGTCTTAAAACGTTGAGGAAAAAGGCTTACTCCTGTCGATGAAAATAAAGTATCTCTCCTGATGATGATAAAATAGAGTCTTAAAACGTTGAGGAAAAAAGCTTACTCCTGACGATGAAAATAAAGTATCTCTCCTGATGAGGACAAAATAAAGTCTTAAAACGTTGACGAAAAAAGCTTACTCCTGACGATGAAAATAAAGTATCTCTCCTGATGAGGACAAAATAAAGTCTTAAAACGTTGAGGAAAAAGGCTTACTCCTGACGATGAAAATAAAGTATCTCTCCTGATGAGGACAAAATAAAGCCTTGAAACGTCAAGAAAAAATGCTCCCTCTTGAAGATGAAAAAAGTATCTCTCCTGATGATGACAAAATAAAACCTTGAAACGTCAAGGTAAAATGCTCCCTCCTAAAGATGAAAAAAGTATCTCTCCTGATGATGACGGAAAAAAAGACTCAAAACTTAAAGAATCAATCTTCCCTCCTGACGATAAAAATAAAATCTTCAAACGTCAAGAAAACAGATTCTCTGCTGATGATGACGAAATATAGTTTTGAAACGTCGAGCAAACCAAACCATGTCAGTTAGTGATGTAAGATATCACGTCAATTTAGTGTCAGGTTTAGAGTTATGGGGCTAGATTCACAAAGCGATCTTAGCTTATGTTGAGCGCAACTGTCATGGCAACACTCTGTTTTCAACATTGGTCGTCATGGTAATTACGTTTAGCGTAGGCTAAGATCAATTTGTGAAACGGGTCCCAGGTTATAGAGTTAGGTTTACGGTTAGTTTAGGGTTGGTTAGGGTAAAGTTAAGGTTAGGCTTATTTTATTTCTACCGTTAGGTTTAGTATTCACCCGAGCCCAGAACTAAAAATTCACGCTTAGTGTTACATGACGGTTATGCCCAAAATAAATTTTCCACGTTTGGAATCGCACAAAATACAAAACTTTTCAGTGGAAAATCAACTTGAAGGATTTGAAAATGAACTATTTGTCTCACACGGACAGGCAAAATTCATTTATTTTATGTGAATATGGGACTTAAATTAGTTAAATTCAACCACCAGATCTCTGCATATTTTATTGGACGGCCCTGCCAACCAGAGACCCGGGTTCGTATCCCTGTGAAAGAAAGCACTTTTTCTTTCTCTACAATAAAAATTTATTACTGAATGAACAGTTATCATTTTTCAATGGTCATGTTCTTAGAATAATGGTAACCAAACGTGTTTGCTAATGTCATTTAAAAGTGTTCAAACACGTTGGGCTGTACGAAAAAAGAATGAGCGAATTATGTGCCAGTTCCAATTGAATGATATCTCACAATACGGCAAGCACAATTCACTTGGTTTATTTTAGATCGGTAAGTTTACGTCAAATTGTAATTGTGACTTTCTGTTAATGAAACAAAACGTTTAGAAATATATTTCAATCATTTTTGTTCCAACATTTTGTTTGAATATGTAACTACCCGTGTCATACAGGAGCGTGCCTAAACTGCTGTTCCTAGACATGCGCAGTTAACATCACTGAAATGATCAGGATCGGGATCAAAGTAATTGAATGTCAAAGTTCACGAAGCACGAACAGCAAGTCGTGAATAGTGTTAGTGTTTGCAAGAACTCTGAGTGAGCTTTTGACATACACTGACTAAATACGTTTGTTTATTCGTCGGAGTGATTTCCTTAGTTTGGCCAGCTCACATTGTTCACCGTCTTTTGTAGGGCGGAGCGATACGCTTTGGCGAGCATATTTCAAGAGGTGCTAAAATTGACTTGCTATTTTATGGCGACCATTTATCTCTTTTTGGGTTGTAGCTATTATTGAGTTTGTATAGAGTGTTTATTTCTGTCCACTTTACTCTGGTTGAGAAATCCAAACAAATCCGATTTAGTTTTGGTTGGAGTCAATTAAACACGATTCTGTTGTGAGTTTATCTTTGGATGAGCTGTCAACGCACCGTCAAATGAAATTGGATTAAATTTCATACGTATATTTTATGTACACATCTTTCATAAGCCGACTGCGTATATACGTTAGCGATCAAGGTGTGAAGCGATGCGCGGCAACTTCAAAGCGAATCCCAATCCAGGTGAAAGACACTCTTATTGAAAACCTTTGTAAGCAATAATTACGAGTTAGTGACACTTTAAGTACACTTTAAAATGAGTAATCTTTCGTCGAATAAAGGTCATTATGAAGTACAGAGAGACACATATTGTATTTGAGAGTTACCTGTCACTCATCAGAATGCAACTGGCTTCAAAGTGGATATTTAGCCACACGGCGGTTTCCCCCTCTGAAACTGATGAGTTCGTTCGAATTCAAACGTTTTCGTCAAATGTAAAATAAGAAATTGCTTTTATGAACCTCTGTTGGGGTGAACGTCTAACCCATACCTCAAGCCCATGAACAAGCAACGACTTTGAAATTGGTTACAATAGATTCTGGAATTTGTTAGAATTCGTTTCAACAATTTATTCGTTATGATTTATTTTCGAGTACAGAAGCACGGGCAGCTCTCCCGTCGCTATTAAAGTCGTCTGCGTATTGGACTGCTGAATCCTCCCGTCGAATAACAGCGTACACTGAAAAAAAATCCTTAACATCTTAAGGAAAAAGTTCAGAAATATTCCTCGAATAAAGCACCAGCGGAATATTCCATAAATTTCAAGGAATACGACATGAAATTTGTCTCAGTGGCAAGGATTGTTTCAAACATATTAATGGATTATCCTTAAGACATTACGAAAAATTCCACAAAATTTAAGGAAAATTCCATATTAAAGATGTTATGGAATTGTTTCTGTAATGTTGCGCAAAAACCTATTTTGGGGGGACTATGTCACTTAAAGTCTGTTGAATCAAAACTTTAGAAAATCTCCTCCTCCAGCGAAACGAAAAGACAGCACGACTGGGATGACCCCCATACAGATCACACGGGCTCGGTACCATAGATATCGTATATGCATATAGAAAAGAAAAAAGGCGGACACTCTGGGGTCGATCCAGCTAGAACCGTGGTCAAATTTA
This sequence comes from Mopalia vespertina, assembly GCA_030265115.1. Classification (NCBI taxonomy): domain Eukaryota; kingdom Metazoa; phylum Mollusca; class Polyplacophora; order Chitonida; family Mopaliidae; genus Mopalia; species Mopalia vespertina. The sequence goes on from JAQQZZ010121827.1 coordinate 8,554, forward strand.
ACTAATTCAAGTCCAATGATCACATAAAATAAATGAATGCCACCTGTCCGTGTGAAACAAATAGTTCATCTTCAAATCCTTACGCAGCATTGTGATGTCAGTTATCTATAATTCTAAAATTTTGCAAGCTAACACTGACCTTTTCGTTCTTTCTTTTATTCAGCCTATGGACAATGTATGCAGTTAGATGTGATTGGATAATGTCGATGGCCTAGTTCGTCAGAAGTCCATAACTGAAACTATTGCAGAATGACTAAACAACTTGTCTCTAGACCGTGTACCCAGTTACCAAGAATTATGGTCAAAGCTATAACTGTTTTGCTTTGTTTTGTTGTTGTTTTGTTTTGCTTCAGAATTTTGCTGAACCAGTTTGTATCAAAATTAACCAAAATATGTTACATGCGTTTAATTTAAAGTTCAAAATGCAAACTAAAATATTTACACACCACTTTAAATGTAGAGACTCATAGTGCGAGTTCTGTTGTGTGTAAAAATTGTCAATGTTTGTATACTAGTAGTACATAACAACTGAAAAAACCCGTTAAAATTGTTCAGCCTAATTTCTTCAGTATATCTTCCTCAGTATACCTTCCTCAGTATACGTTGGCATCACAACAAATAGTCCTGGCTTAAAGTCAGGTCACGTGGTATTGTATAGGCAAGTATAACACCAAGGCAACTGAAGATTCATAGTATTTCGTTATTTTGGGGATAGCACCTTCTTATAGTTTGAAGAGATTCGAACCCACGATCCTCAGAGTCAGGCACCGAATCTCAAGCAATAAATGCCCGTCACCTAGACAACCGAGCCACCCGGCCTTCTACTGCTGCCTGACTGTGAGGGTCGTGGGTTCGATTCCTAGACGGGTTTCAACCTGCAAAAATTTCCGAATAAGAATCTGCTTTAACTAAGAAGGTGTTATCCAAAAATTAACGAAATACTGTTAATATTCACTTTCTAAAAGACATCAAAATCATCCAACTAAATATTATACTATTAAGTCATTCTTTTTTATAATTATTTATTTATTTATTTATTTGTTTATAAGTTTAGATTTATACCGTCTCTATTTCATATAACCCGTGTGTAACTTTCTGGTGATGTCTATTTTGGCTGGTTTGGTAGCATTCTGTATATTTATATTATGTAGGGTCTACCGGGGCCGGTAAAAATGGAAAAGCATTGGACTAAGAGTAATGCTTTGTGTCATCCATTTCTTTAATTGTACAATAAATGAGAAATATATGATTTATTATGCAGTAGGAAAATCCTAAGGAAATAGACAAGAACCCTCGGGACATGTCAGGCAATATTAAAATTTTAAATGAATTTATTTTTGAATAAGGTGAGAAATTTATTGTCTGTTATTTTGGGATTTTTTTTTTTCGTCTTGAGGCGAGAGGGGGGAGCTGCTGAGAAGGCTTCTCGTGAATTGACTCTCATATAGTTAGACAGACAAGTGAGCACACGAAGAAATGCAACAGTGGTTTAAATTGGGCAAAAAAACTATTTCCCCTTGAGCTGTTTTTGACGCTTGTCTGAAGAAATTGTCACTAACACAGATGTTTTCAGACGAAGGCATACCACACAGAATCAGTCGCTAAACACAAAGTGCCACATACGTTTTTTTATTTTATATTATTTTGTGGGTGATTTTTTAGCAAAAGGCCGCACCGGAAGCAATCGTGTATACACAGATTTGACACATGCCTAACTGAGCAAGATTATATATTAACATCATTGAAATTTACGCTGGATTAACAGATTATCTGATAATCTAGTAGCGAATCCTGTCTGGTTTTCTCTGTTTTTAGACTCAGACAGATATCTTTACTCTACACACAGGATATGAGTTGAACTAATCTTTAAATTCGACGGTTTTCCGTATTATTTTTAATAAATATAGAGACAGAAAAACAAATTTCTGTATCCGGGTCTGAACCCGAGTACCTTTGCACCAACATTTTACCGACTGAAAAACGTAGTCTCCCACAGCTCTTATATATGCATTATTCAGAACTCGTTTTACAAAAGCTCATTTTACTCTTAACATGTATAAATAAAGGTATTTTTATGCCCTTAAGTTTGGTAATATAGTAAATAATTTTGCAAGTTTAATTTTCTGACCACGTTTCCAAAAAATAACTTTCTGGTGCAGGGAGGGGGGTGGGGGAGGTGGCATTACAGAATCTCTGGCCTTATCTATATATTTTACTCGAGACGTAAAATCTAGAGTCTCATCCAGAATATTTGGTGTGTAAAACGGTACTTAATTTAAATTTGAATAGTTTTTTATCCGGATTGTATAAGCTATGTGTGCTCAGTGAATATGTTTTAATTCATTGTAACCGTCTTTATTTAGGACCGTGCCCGTACCTCTGTCATTTGCGTGTCTGTCTACGGATCCTCCTTCGATGAACTGGTCATAGGTTCGACTCCCCCCAGTGGACCTCACACGGGGTGTACTTCGTATGGTGTTCTTTTCATACCATATTTATTTTGTGTTTTGCCGTCTTTGAAGTTTGAAAATTCCACACGTGTTATTTATTGTAATTAACCCTTTTTAATTCTATAAAACGGGACAAACAATATATTATGCCGCTGACATTGACTTCAGTTGAACACTAATAAATTTGAATGTTTGAGACTAATCCGCTTCTACACAGTTTTTGTTTCTTATCGCCAGTTACACTTATTTATTATATACCTTAAAAACTTTATGCTTCGCTGGAGATCGTACATTGCGTAGAATGGTCTTCAAGCTAAATACAGTTAAATATATACGAATGATGTAAATACGATAAACTTGATATGCGGACCGATGAAAATATCAGACACATGAGATACAACCCAATGAAAATACAAGAAACCTGAGATATAGTATAATGATAACACCTAGCACATATACGGGCTAATGAAAATACAAGAAATATGAGATACAAACCAATGACAATACAAGAAACTGGAGATAAAGTCTAATGATAACACCAGGCGCATGTATACGGACCAATGACAATACCAGACACATTAGATACAGTCCAAAGAAAAATCAAGAAACCTGAGATATAGTATTCCAATGATATCGCTAGGCACATGTATACAGACCAATGATAATACCAGACAAATGATATTCTGACCAATGAAAATACCAGACACATAATATACGGACCAATGAAAACACAAGAAACCTGAGATAAAGTCTAATGATATCACAAGGCACATATGCGGAACAATGATAATGCCAGACAAATGATATTCGGACCAATAAAAAAAACAGACACATGATATACGGACCAATGAAAACAAAAGATACCTGAGATAAAGTCTAATGATATCACCATTCACATATACGCCCAAATGATAATACCAGAAAAATGATATTCGGACCAATGAAAATACCAGACAAATGATATACGGACCAATGAAAACACAAGAAACCTGAGATAAAGTCTAATGATATCACCAGGCACATACACGGACCAATGATAATACCAGACAAATGATATTCGGACCAATGAAAATACCAGACACATGATATACGGACCAATGAAAATGCCACACACATGACATTCGGACCAATGAACATGCGTAAAAAAAACTTAGAAAATATCGAAACGTTGTAAGGGAACAGGCGAAAATACCAACAGCATACTATGCCACTCGCTTGATACCAACGGCTTTAGATACCATATGCTGGGAATACCAAAAACGTAATCCAAGTAGAGTTAAACCAAGAACTATTCTCTTTTCAACCACAAATGTTCATCACACGGCCATTAGCAGTTTATTTTATTATTTATTTTTTTTAAATATATTTTTTACCGACTTATAGACTTATCCAATAAGCAACATAGCCGATGGTTTGTGTATGCTATTTTGTAACAATGTTTTATGTGTACTCTAGAATAATATCAGCCATCCTTCATGACAAAATGGCCGGGATTTTAGCATAAAAAAAATAAGCCAATTGTTTGTTTGTATGTTTGATCAGGATTTAAAGCCGTACTCAATGGTATTTCACTTATATGATGACGGGGTTTATTTTTCCCGCCACGTTTACAGAATAAAATATTGTTATACATGCCGTAAATCATTCTATTTGGTATTTTTAAAATTTAAAATTAACAGTACCAGTACTCTCTCTGTTTATATGTTGTGGTTTGTGCCCGAGTGACTCTGAATTCATAAAATGCTTTAGTTTTTCTGTTTCTAGTTCCTCACTTCCTCTGTATCCATGTTGTATTTTCTTGTGTTAATTGTATATGTTTGCTGGATTTTCCTGGTGAGTAAGGTGAAAAATCAATAAAGGCCAATTCTCACTGTTTCTTACTTAAATACGATGAAAACCCGAGAGGAAACTTTGTAAAAACCACCTCGCCATTGCCTGGGCCACACCGTGTGACCTGAGGTCGATCGACTGACTCGATATATATATGTTTCAGGTATGTTCTCAATATTTAGTTTTTAAAAAAATCTATAAAAAAAACTTTGTACATCTTAAACGCCAATCAACGTACTAAACATGCAAGCTATACAGAAAAAGGATATTAAATGATTGCTATTATTCGGGCGTATAATGCCATGCGGCTAATATTAAATACTATTGACGTGATATAAATGACAGTTAGTCAACTTTTCCCACGACCGCGTGTCTAAAAGTCAGTTATAAAACATATGTATACCGTGTTGCTGTACAATTAGGCGGATAGACAATTGAATTAAATATTAGCCCAGATAATCATCTTAATGCAGGTAAAGACACGTGCTATCTCAGGTGAGATGTGAGAATATGAACTGTTAACTTACCTTGAAAGCCAACATATTTTTTTTATGTTAGTCCGCTAACTTTTATGACACAGTTTAACCCAGGTGCAGTTACACAAAGCTTTGTTTAAGCAACAACCGCTTTGTAGACACATTTGATTGGCATTTTATAAACTCTGGAATAAGAGATTAACACGACACTGATCATTACTCTTCCTGGGGGGGAACTTAAGTAATTAGAAAAAGAAAACAAGCCTCAACTATAGCTTGAAAAAAATATAGACTAAACAGTGTTTTCGTTATTTTCGGATAACACTTTCTTAACAGTATTTTCGTTATTTTTGAGATAACACTTTCTCAGTTTGAACAAATTCTAGTTCAGAAAATTTTGCAGGTTGAAACCAGTCCGGGAATCGAACCCACGACACTCATAATTAGGCACCGAATCGGCAGCAGTAAATACCGACCACATAGACCACTCAGCCACCCGGTCTTAAAACCTTCTTAGTTTGAACAGATTCCAGTTCAGAAAAAACCGTATTCATTATAACTGTGGATTGAAAGCAAATACAGACCTATCATTGGCTGAAAGTCGGAATTACCCTTTGCTTTGAACTTAGAAAATCACAAACAGCTTCATTATATTTAAATTGATCAGAAATAAAAATTTTGCTTGCCTTCACCAGGATTCGAATTCTGTTCTCCTGGCTACATTATATTATTGTTTTAATTACACTTCAGCGATGCTTGTTTAACCTAACTTAGATGTATACTTTTCACTGAAATTGTTTTTCGCTATCTGTATACTATTATATATACATAGTCTAGCTCAGTCGGTAGAGTGTTGGGCCTATAACTCCAAGGTCCCAGGTTTGAATCCCGGTGGAGGCAAGCAAATTTGTCTCTCTTATTTGATTCCATCTTTTGGGATTTTACTGCCACAAGTATCCCGTAAATTCTTACTGCATTTCAAGATTTAACGTGAGGTCGGGCGGTTTTCCCATATCTCATTTTATCATCATGTGTTTATTTGTTTGTTTATTTGTTCGTTTGCGTCCGTTTGTTTGTTCATTCGCATTTGTTCGTTGGTTCTTTGGTTCGTTCGTTCGTTGGTTCTTTCTTTCCTTCCTTCCTTCCTTCCTTCCTTCCTTCCTTCCTTCCTTCCTTCCTTCCTTCCTTCCTTCCTTCCTTCCTTCC
>JAQQZZ010121848.1:0-14513 GCA_030265115.1 Mopalia vespertina
ATGACTCCCCACTACTGTTTATGTAATAAACAATTAGTACTTGGTAACGTTGAACCCTTCCTAATTATGTAATAGCAAATGTGACTCGAGTTGCGCACTCTATACTACTCTTATGATCAGATTGTGGTTTTAGAGAAACTGAAACTTAGTGTCGCAAAAAAAGAGGTTGTGATGCAGAAGTCTGTAATTAATGTGTTGGATGTTTTATTTCACATATCTATAAAATAGTTCCACTCACCAATTTATTTTACAGAAGTGAAAAAGATTTCCACATTTGTAAAATAAACATTTATTTTACATATGTCGAATGTTTTTTCACTTATGTTGAATTGTTTTTCACATAAGTGAAATTATTTTCAAGATATGTAAAATAAATATTTATTTCACATATGTGACATTGTTTTTCACGTAAGTGAAAATCTTTTTCACATATGTGAAATTGTTTTTCACGTTTGTTGAATTTTTTTTTTCACATATGTGAAATTCTTTTTCACATATTAAAATTAAAGTTCTTTTTACAATGTCTGAAAAAGATTTTTACGTATGTGAAAAGAATTCAACATATGTATATAAAGATAGGAGTGATAAATCGACTTGCCATACTTATCTCCAGTTTAATTGCCACGATCAAAATTTGGTTTCTGGTTGTTAACTTGAAAACCGATCATAAAACTTCGTCACACATTTATTTCACTCGGTCTTACACAGCGACTCTGTCAGCTCTTGTTCATAAATTTGTAGAAAAGAAGAGTGATTATTGTATCATGTAAGTGTTTTTTGTGGGTCTGTGTTTTGTTGGAACCACTATAGACTGTATATTGTTTGCGTCTGTCGAGCGTTTGCTACAGTTTTACAAAATAATGTTGATGCGTTTTGGCAAAGATTAGGCACGATCTAATGTAAAAATGGTCAATCCATATGAACAGCACTTCGTAGACTTGTGTGATAGTGCGAACAAACTCACATACTCCTACTGTAGAACAAGCACTCAGTTATAAATGTCTAGGTTATTAGAGAATGACCACTGGGGCGGGTCCTCGCAATAATCGGACATAGCCAGAGGTCAAACAATCCGGCAATCCCTCTAAACCAATAATGCTCAGAGTATGTAAGTCTAATCTCAAACCTTCCCAATTTTATAATTTATATAGATAAATATGCCATTAAGCAGCCTGAGGAAAGATACCATTTACTTACGTTACTTACGAGTAAATAATAATGACCCACAATCGACTGCATGGCTCGCGGCTTATTGGTGCAATTAACCGCTTGATTTATTTTGTCCATTCACATTCAAGCGAGCGCGTTAGCCTTATATATATTTTTTACAAAATATAGAGCTACGGATGCTTCCTCAAGGATATTGTGTTGGGTTCTACGTGTCGATCTCCCTCTCAAGTATTATCTAACTAACCATTTTCCGAATTAATAGCCCCGAGAAAGAGATAATTATGCCCTAAACCGTTATACACATTTTTACCGGAATGGGAACTCGGACTATCGGGTTCACAAGGTCACCGCTTCTGGCTGATGAACAGAACTTCCCACGAAATGTAACATACCCATTTTTCTTCGAAATGTTAGCCAAAGTATTGAGTACCTGTTTATAATTTCTCTGAATGAGAAACCTGATATTTGAACCCGAACTTTTGTCTTCCAACACAATAAACTCTTAAGACTAAAGTGCATGTATGTGAGCCTGGGAAAAAACAAATTGGTAGGATTCTTGGAAAGGACATCTACATTTGTTCATCTTGGGTTCTTACATAATAACCTTTGGGTCAGAGATAGCTCTATAGCCTATCCGGGTCGAAGATAGTATCTCGTGGTCCGAGATAATTGACTAGTGGAATCTAATAAACTATGATAACCGCATACTGGTTTGTTAATAATGACGATAGATATGTCGGACCCCGAGATAATTATGTTGATTTTCACGGATCCGTAACAAACTCTGATGTAATGGTGTCATTCAATTCGAATTAAGTGGCGTTGGGTTGTTTTCACTGCCGTATTACATAAAGTTTGTGTAACGTTCGGTTGTTTTCATTGCCGTATTACGTAAAACTTTTGTAACGTGTGGTTTTGTTTTCACTGCCGAATTACATAAAGCTTGTGTTACGTGTGTTTTTTTTTGTTTTAGGTTTTTTCATTTGCGTGAAATTATGAATAATGGTTGACCATTATAGACGATTACTGACCTCTTTTACTTTCTTTCCGCATAAATGAAGTCTTCTACCTTGCGAACTGTTCTAAGTGTAGGCCTACACTCCGTCGACAGTCGCGGTTCGCCTACAACCCAAAATGCACAAAATCACAAATTATGCGAAATTAGGATATATTGACATGTTTCTCTTTTAGTTGTATAGGACCAATGACATTCATAAAGTGGGAGATGTAAGGTAAAAGTCGAATTAATATTAATTAGACTTCGTTTGTTTTCCTGTTTTTATGTGAAATTCTTTTCCACATATGTGAAATTCTTTTTCACATATGTAAATAAATGACTTTATTTTAAATATGTGAAAAAGAATTTCACATATTTGGGAAAAGAATTTCACATATGTGAAGAAGAATTCATCATGTGTGGAAACGAATTTCACATATGTAAAATTAATTATTTATTTTACAAATGTTGAAAAGAATTTCACTTACCGGTATGTGAAAAAGAATTCCACATATGTGAAAAAGAATTCGACATATGTAAAATATACCTTTATTCAACATATGTGGACATCTTTTATTTATATACAATAAAAAGGTGAATGAAACTCTTTTGCAGATATGTGAAATAAAAGCATCCAAGACCTCAATTACAGACTTATCCCTCACAGCCTGTATTTAGCGGCAATAAATCTTCTCAAAAAGTATGATCTGATCAGAAGCACACCCACCCTCTGCTTTGCGCAAAGCATTTGTTATTTTCTAGCGAAGAATAATTCAGGGAAGCTTCATTTGTTTTATAGGCCTAAAATTGCGACAGGTTCTGTAGTGAGCATTAATACGTCTGATTCGTCGGGAAAATAAAATGATGTAGACTACAATACAAATACTGAATAAGAATAAACCCGTCGCTTGATATCATATTCACTTTATTTGTCAACGTAATTGGAATTTTTCGTAATAGAATGTATGGTTTTGTGTTTCAGTCGTTGTTGGCTGTAAATATATGGGAGTGTTCGACTTTTGGCAGTCCGCGCTCAATGACCTATATCTAACATAGGTCATTGTATGCGCTATGCTTTGTTGTTGTTGTAATCTTGCTGCATGGGGGACCATCTCCTGATCAACTCTCTCGTGCTGAGGCTAAACTTGCACAGCATTTGCTGTCAATGGAATATACTTCTATCGTCTTTACATTCGTCTTGAAAGTCTACACAAGACGATAGGAGCAAAGACGAAGGCTGGATACAGTTCCTTGCTGTGGGAAGAAATCGTTTTCAGTAGTTTTGATAAGAGGAACTCTTTTGTACCTATGTAAAATAAAAGTTTATTTACATACGTGAAATTCTTTTTCACAAATTGAAATAGTTAGGTTATTGTGTTTTATTTTACTTATGTGAAAAAGAATTTCACAATGCTGAAAAGAATTTTACATATGTTGAAAAGAATTATACAAAAGTAACATAAACTTTTATTTAACATATGTGAAATTGTTTTTTTTACATAAGTGAAAATCTTTTTAACATAAGTGAAAAAGAATTTCACATTGGTGAAAAAGAATTGTACATAAGTAAAATAAAAGCAGAACTAATTCGATATATGTAGAATAAAGGTAGAAGTGATAAAACGGCTTGCCATAAATAGCGACCGTTACTAAAAAATACTCGAATATGACTCAAGTCAAACAGCAATTAACAATTTAACCAATTAAATGAATTATGAAATCCCAAGCAAAACAATTAATTATACATGTTTATTGTTTGTGTTGGCGTGTATGTGTTTTTATATGCTGTTATTGAGATAACACGCGATTACACGTTGACTTTATAAAGAGTATTAGCTCTATTTGATACTAACAATCTTCCATACACTCAAATTATCAGCAACCCGGTGGAGAAAATTGTTTTGTGTATTACTTTTATCATTTCACGCTACGAGATCTTCATGTGGCCAGTTCTTCCAAAAAACGATAAAAAGCAAAAATCTCCTTCAATGTTTCTGGCATCATGATATGGGTCCTTCCTGTCGGAAGCCCTTGTCCTTTACATTCCTCTAGCTGGTGACAGTATGTTTAGAATCTAGCATTACTGTCTTTAATTAGGAATGGAGGAATATTAATTTATTAATTTAATATTAATTAGGATGCCTAGTCCTTCACACTTTTTGGTTGTATGAGTGTGGCTATTTACTGTTAAATGTAATCTAGTGTACTGCCATCATTGGACTGAGACAACCTATATATAGGTGCATGGACCGGTTTAACAGAGAGTTCAGAACAGAAATAACACTTTAGTAGCACGCAACAGAAGTGATGAAACAATACATTCCTTAACGTTTTTATTTATAATGTGTACAGTCTAACAAACAGGTAAATTATTTTAAAATTCTTTATCATATTTTCTCTTCATTATTCTCTGTACACATATTGAGTCACATAAGGGAAGTTAATCCGCATATTATTAAATCCAGAACAATGAATTACCACAATAAGTGAACTCAACCGAAATAAAAAAAAAAGATATTTTATGACCGAAATATGTGAGAGAGCACGTACTTGAGTGTTTTGGTTTCATTTTAGCCACACAGACCGGTTATTTCACTTGTAAGTAATATGAAGAACTACTTAATACTACATGATGTATCCACCACGAACCGGGCCTATTTCAACAATCCTCCACAGTACAAGTTTTAACGTCAGAATTAAAATGAAGGTGTTTAATTAATGTCAGCCAACAATGGTGAAGACCGATCCCAATAAGATAAACTTGTTTTACACAATATGTTCAAGTAAAACTTTATTTTGAGTCGCGGCATTGTTTAATTGAAAGACTCAAATGTTCACAGCCCTCTAAACAGCCTCCATATTTTCACATGTGTAGGCATAAGTTAACATAAGCCTGGGGTACATTGACTGTGTTTTTCGTCCCATGCAATCCTCGTGTATACCAATATCGTTCCGTTGTGACAAGAGGCAGAGGTGCCTAAGCTAAATACAGAATATTTGTGGAACAGCAATACATCCGTCAGGTTATCAAACTTGACCGTTTACTGGTCTTTATGCTAAGCACGGTTTACGTTATAGATCCAGGTATCTGGCACCTGTCGTATACGCTTTATGTTGATATACTTTAATATATAGTTCTTATATAGTTATTGGTATACTTATATAGTATTTATAAAAATTATGTTCAAGATCACCACCGTACCCACAAAGTAAGAGAAACTTTGCGTGTCTGGAGATGTTGTGCTATAATAGCAAATCTAGGAACTGGTCACACACCTGCCTTTATGTGCTTTACAGTGCTCTTAAATTACCTGCATTGCCTTTTATTTTTTTGTTGGTTATATGGTATTTGTTTAAAATCAGTTCTGATTAAAGGTGTTCACTTTGTTCTACTTATATAACTGAAAATACGACATCATAATTACGTTTCTTGTTTAGATCAATATCAAGAAAAAAATACATGGGTTTACTTTTAACAGTTATCGAAAAGATACCGAAGGAACAATGTTGACTGTTTTGTCAGTAGTTATCTGTGTTTATCGACACATCAGAATGTAGACTTAGTTAGCACTTGTATCTTAACAAATTAACGTTGGGTTTGATACTATACGACTACCCGCCCTTCCTGTCGAATGGAATGTAGGCTTTAAATGTTTAATATTAATGACATGTCTTTTAGCGCTAATTACAGCTGTCTATATATTAGATCGACATGCATCCATTACCCGTTTTTGATACACTCCAATTATCTTAATAATCGAGAGGCTCTGAACGTTTTTTCCATGTTTTTCGTTAAAACGTTTAACATCTAAACCAATTAATAAATATTAGGGTAATAATCTTCGGTAAATCAAATTTAAAACTGAGAAAGAGATTAGAACGAGGAAGACTGATAAATATAAAACAGGCAAATCTATAAGGGAAGAACAGCAGTGCATTAAATTAAGCTGATTAGATGTCCATTAGGGAATTGTAGTTGACTGGAGCCAATCAGAATGCCCGAATGTTTTACGCATCAACAGATCAGGAGAAATATCTAAATGCATAAAATAAGATTGATAGTATAGTACTCAGTGTTTATGTACAAGAAAGCATGGATGATTTACGGAAGTGTCTGGTGCGTCTGAGAAGCCCTCCTCCCCCCTCCACCCTTGTGTCTTAATATTATATATTATATAATGCTGAGGATACTGAACTAGATTATGTCTGCACCATTTTGTTTCATTATTACTGTAAACCAAATACGACTTTCGGAGTCAACGTTTTAGTCTTCTTTGTCTTCTTATTAAAAAATTAAAAAGCAAACGCTTCTTGTGTCTTATTGATTTTTTTGAATCCTGAATGCATATGTACAAAACAGGTCTGAGAATTGACACTCATGAATTTCTATACCCCACTGTACGGTCGAACTTAATTGGCTGTCCACAATGACGTCATACACGGATGTATGGCTAATGTAATATGATTGTTAGTAAATAGACTCACGTGAGCGTGATCATCTCTACTACTAGAATACACAGAGAATATGGCCAAAAGGATTGTAAAATGGTACTTAGCAGAAACATGACGAGTAAATGGATCCACTCTTCTACATAAACTGTTAACCGTATAGAGCGAATGTTATTATAGGCGGCCTAGGGGAGAGGTATAATTGGTTTAACGGACCGGCTTACCCCCAGCCGTGTGAATTTATATACCAAAATATGTGACAAATCAAGTGTGAAAATTTATAATTACAAACTAGTGACGCCATTCGCAATTTAACTCATGAGAAGAACAGCTCAATTCCAAGCTAACATGCGGATTCAAAAGAACACACACATTTAATTGAAGAAATTCAAAATTCAAAAGTTTATTTATATTCATAAAATGTCATTAACAATACGTCACTAATTAACCTTCACGGTGAAGGAAAATGTCATTTAATAAAGACAATAAAGATATGTGTATATTAACGAAGGGATATTCCCATACAGCCACTGTGTACCCGCCAGGTTGGGCAATAAAAGTTTATTTGTTTACGATCATCACCGCATAAAACACTGCTGCCAATTTATATCTGTTCTTTGTGAATATACGTTGATCAATCAATAAATAGATTTTATCACATGCTATATATTTTTATATTGACACCATTAAGCTTTTATATTTTCATTCAGCAGCCCTGGTCTCTATGCGCAATCACCTTCCTCCAGAAATAAATCACTTGTATGTAGAAAAACATCTTTCAATCTTAAACACTTGTACACTGACCAACAAAACATCACTTGGCTGTAGCATGTGGTAAAAAATGTGGTGCAATAAATGTTGCTTTCTATTTTTAATAAGAAATATCGACCAGTTATCCACTTATTTTCATAAAAAGATTCAATCCCGTTAGCTTGATTTGTCATTCGTGTCAAATGGCAAATTCTTGAATGTTTTCTGAATTTATGTCACAACAAACCACGGCGATACACAGAAAAACGTCGACACACTTTAAAATATAATTATGTGGCTCTTCGTTATCCTTGCTTATCACACGGACACGAAAATAAGAAATACTGTTGCACAAATAAATACACTCTGTACTCGCCCTTTATTTGGCAAAGCGCCATTTTGCACACTGCCTACTTGAATTGTGGGCTGTTCCAGCAATATCGGATTGTCGCTGGTTTGTTTCTCGGGACTAGTTTTGTTTTGGAAATCTGGACCTGTTTTATCCACGTTAAAAGTTCGTATTTCCTGTGTTCTCGATGGATTATTCACTTGTACAACTGGATATTGGATGTTGTCTCTAGTTGACTGCGTTGAGTTGTCCAGTGAAGTGTTATTTTCACCTTCCAGATGTAAAGAGGTCTTGCCGCCGACTAGCTGTGACTCTTTACTTTCTTTTACAGGCTGTGCTGGGTTGTGATTGCCTGTATGTTTTGACGACTTCTCTTCTGTTAAGATTTGAGAGGACTTGTTTTCTTTTGCAGCTTTTTGTGGGTTGTTTTCTCCTGAAACTTGAGTAGGGTTTTGCGTGTAGTGAGATGGGCTATTTCCTTCTGTGGTTTGGGATAGGTTATGTTCTCCTGCAGTGCGTGATGGTTTATTTTCTCCTTCAGGCCGTGGTGGGTTATGCTCTCCTACCGGTCCTGATTGGTCATTTTGTCCTGCTGGCCGTGATGGGTTATTATCTCCAGCAGATAATGATGGGTTATTTTGTCCTGCGGGTACTGATGGGTTATTTTCTCCTACAGGTCGTGATGGGTCATTGTCTCCAGCTGGTCGTGTTTGGTTATTTTCTCCTGTAGGTCGTGATGGGTCATTGTCTCCAGCAGGTCGTGTTTGGTTATTCCTTCCTGCCGGTACTGATGTGTTATTTCCTCTGACAGGTCGTAATGGGTTGAATTCTCCTGCTGGTTGAGATGAGTTGCCTTTTCCTTCGGGGTTTAATGGATTACTCTCTCCTAATTGCCTCGATGGGTTATTGTATGTTACAGTTTGTGATTTTGACGGATCACTTTCTCGTACGGTTTGTGATAGATAACTTATTCCATTAAGACGTGATACATTGTTTTGTCCAACCGCTTGTGTTGGGTTGATTTCTCCTGGAGGCTTGGTTGGGGTCCCATTTCCATCTGGCAGTGATGAGTTATTTTCTTCTACAAGTTGTGTCAAGTTGATGTGTCCAAACTTTGGAGCATTGTTTTCCCCAATCATTTGTGCTGGATTGCCTTGTCCCACCGATTGTGAAGAGCCGTTATGTGACTGGGTGTTTAGCTCAACCGGCTGTGATCTGTTGCTTTCTCCTTCAGGTGTAGATTTGTAGTTTTCTTTCACCGGTAATAAACGACCATTTTGGACGGCCGCTGAGGATTTGTTGTAGGTATGCTTATATGAAGTTTTATCCGGTGTTGCCAAAGACGCGGTTAGGTTTTGTCGAAGAATTTCACTCGTGTTTGTTTGAAAATGTGCTGTGTGTTTTTTAGATGCTTCAAAACTGGAATTTGTATAAAGGCTTTTGTACTTACCAGTGACTTTTGTTTCATTATTTTCTGTATAATGTTGATACATTTTTGTCGTTGATTTAAAGTCACCAGGAAGTCTTGTGAATGTAGAATAGTTTTCGGTTGTTTGTTGGTTTCTGGCTTTAAAGGGTGTATTAATAACCAGCACACTGTTCTTGGAGTTACCACTCGGAGGAACTTTGTTGGCTGATGACAAATTGGATATAGGCGTCGTTGTTTTAGCGGGTTTCTTAAACCCTTCATTGCGCGAATAGAATGTGGAAGCGAGGTAATCGTTGGTAACGTAAGGTAACTCGGACACGGGACTAACGGCTTCCAATGTCACCCTCCACTTAGTACTGTACGTAGAGTCAGTGTCTGTGTAACCCGAATCTGTAGTAACGCCACCTGGTTTGTAAACCATACGGAGAGAATCGGTGCGCAACTTTGACGGAGGAAGCTTTGACGTTGTACTTTTTGAGGAAAATGGTCCAGTATAAAGCAATCGGAAATGACGAGTGTTTGTTTTCTCTTCAGACACTGCTTTAGTATTGGCTAGAGACGCAGATTCTGGAGAATAAGTCATATTAGCTATTGACACTATCGGCGTCTTTCCTGATATGTTCCTAATAAACAATGGCCTTTGTGTCGTTTGAGAACTTTTGAGAAAAAGACTTGAATGAATAGTTGTGATGGTAGGACGGGTGGTTATTGTTGTTATCCCTGTCTTAAAGGGTAGGTGTCTCTGTAGAGTTGTGGAGCGAGTAGACATTCCCTCAGGTATTGACGGTCTTCGTGTTGAGGTTCTCAATGGTGTCATCGGTCTTCGTGTTGTGGTTCTCAATGGTGTCATCGGTCTACGTGTTGTGGTTCCTAATTGTGTCATTGGTCTTCGTGTTGTGGTTCTGAATGGTGTCATCGGTCTAAGTGTTGTGGTTCTCAATGGTGTCATCGGTCTAAGTGTTGTGGTTCTCAATGTTGTCATCTGTCTAAGTGTTGTGGTTGTCAATAGTGTCATCGATCTACGTGTTGTTCTCAATGGTGTCATCGGTCTTCGTGTTGTGGTTCTCAATGGTGTCATCGGTCTTCGTGTTGTGGTTCTCAATCGTGTCATCGGTCTTCGTGTTGTGGTTGTCAATGGTGTCATCGGCCTGCCTGTTGTGGTTCTCAATGGTGTCATCGGTCTACGTGTTGTTCTCAATTGTATCGTCGGTCTTCGTGTTGTGGTTGTCAATGGAGTCATCGGTCTACGTGTTGTGGTTCTCAATGGTGTCATAGGTCTACGTGTTGTGGCCCTCAATGGTGTCATAGGTCTACGTGTTGTGGTTTTCAATGGTGACACAGGTCTACGTGTTGTGGTTCTCAATGATGTCATAGGTCTACGTGTTGTGGTTCTCAATGGTGCCATAGGTCTACGTGTTGTGGTTCTTAATGGTGTCATCGGTCTACGTGTTGTGGTTCTTAATGGTGTCATGGTTCTACGTGTTGTGGTTCTCAATGGTGTCATCGGTCTACCTGTTGTGGCTCTCAATGGTGTCATCATTCTACGTGTTGTGGTTCTAAAGATTGTTTTTACGGTTGTCGTTGCTCTTGGTGTTGTTTTAAATGTGGATCTGTGAGTTGGGAGTCCACGTGTTCTAGGTCTACGTGTGGTTGTGGTAGTTGTAGTTGTTCTGAGTAATGGTGGCTCACTTGAACACTGCCAGGGAGAAAATGATGGTATCGCTGACGAAGGAGTTGGATTTTTCATCCATCGAAGTGCCCGATTAATAGACAATATATGCACGTCTTCATTAGCCAATACGGTATCGAAAAAGTTTTGTATTGCCTTCAAATTATGACCAACCATAAGCCAAGATACTTGAAGGTTTATCATAAATGGAGCTCGGCTCTTTTTATAATGGCTGTTGAAATTTGTCAGTAAAAGGTTGTAGGCTTCTTGTGTTCCAGTAGTTAAGCAGGAGTCTACATACGGTCCCTGGCACGGTTTCGATGCAGTTGCATTGACAAGGGACACAATTGGCACCTGCCACAATCCCGTATAATTCATCACAGGACAAGGTGGTATTTCACAAGATAAATCCCAGCCATAATCCATAGTGAAAGGCCAACGATTAATGAAATCCATCGTTCGTTTTGTGATGGTTAGCGTGGAATCATAATCAAAATTGTTTTCATAGAGAACAGAGAATTGTCGATCTCCTGATGGCTGCAGAAATGGACTCCTCCATCCACGGATTTGACTTTCTGGTATCCTAGTATTGCTACTGATGTGTTTTCTCTGACCCACAATCTCATGATACATCTCTTTTTGGGACAGCGTGGCCCAATAAGACGATGGGCTCCTCACTGACACACTGTGAACGCCGATCTCCATTCCTCGGAGATACCAATCCTGGACCAGATCATAATTTGTTTCGTGGTGATGAATGAACATTGTCATACTTATGGGGCAACCGTTTGGATTTTTACGTTGACCATTAAACAGCTGTCGATAAATATTGGTGGTAGTACTAGTAACTGTGCCGTCATATGTCACAATAATCATTTGTGGGATCTGTGTTGAAGGCACAGACTTTGGGGGTCCCGATTTACTACAACGACAAATGGGTTCTATACAGTTTTGGGTTTGCACACATTTTGGTAAATCCATTGTCCTAACGATCGGTTCTACTAGTCCCTCACATGGGGGTTCAATAATAGCTGGAGCAAGATATCTAGGCAGAGAAGCGTTTCTAGGTACCGGAGAGGAGCACTGCCAAGCATTGAACTTCCCTACACGATCCTTAGGTGCGGGAGAATTTATCCACTGTAATGCTTGATGAACGGTTACAAAGTAAACATCATCGTAAGTTAACAATATCTGCATGAACTCATCCACGGCGTCTAAAAGATTAGGGTCTCTCAGAAACCACAAAGCTTGCATGTTTAATAGAAATGGAGCTTTATCATGCTGGTAGTGACTAAGAAAGTTTTTCCATAATAGATTCACAGCCGCCTGTTTACAGCGCGGTATGCAAGAGTCGAGATGTGATCCCCCACAAGGACCTTTACGGTCAGGGTCAACTAAAGACACTACAGGGACTTCCCAGAGACCCTGGTACTGTCCGAGAGGGCATGGCCTAACGTGGCACTGCCTCTGCCAGCCATAGTCCAATGTATACGGCCAAACATTTCCATCTCTTAGACCTCGCTTAGTTATACTTAACGAAGAATCATACAAAAATGTCAAATTCTGTAACAAATTAAACTGTACATCACCAGATGGTTGAAGCCCTGGATTTCTCCAACCATAGATTTTATTCTTAGGAATTCCGGCTTGGTTCTCTAAGTTAGCTAATTGTTCCTTGATCTCCTTAACCATGTTTTCCTGGGTGATATCTCTCCAGTAAGTCCTAGGAGCAGATGGACTTACACCTTGAACACCTATCTCCATGCCACGGTCTGACAGACTCTTTACCATCTTATAATTAGTATTGAGATGCGGCACAAACAGAGTCATTTTAATAGAACATCCATTTGGATTTCGTCGCTCCGGAGCAAAAAGTCTGTCATAAAACTTGTACACAAGTGTATTCACGGAACTATCAAAGGTAAATATGACCATCTGAGGAACTACGTCTTCGGCTAGGTCCCCAGGTGTTCCGGCATCTTTACATCGGCATCCAGGGCTTTCACACTTCGCCTGAGAAAGACATGCCGACTGAAAGTCTCCTATAGCAGTCCAGGAAAGTATCAAGGCCCAAAACAATAAACAATTCGCCATGATTTTTTTTAACTCACGTAATCTGTGTAACGGTCATTGCAATTACTATTCGTTTTGACTTCTCGCTATACTTTGGAGGGATTGCTTGGTTACTGGCATCAGATCCAAATAGTTTTATCTGCCTGATATGATAGTTTTCTCTAACAGCAGTGTTTTTTGTATCTCCATAGTTCATTAGATAGTCCAGCCAATGTCAACCCTCCTCATTTGAACATAACTGACAGATGCACACAACTCTACTAACTTTGAGATATGCTGCAGTCGTTTGTTAGACACATATCATTGAGTATCAAGATAAAAGATTCATCTACCTGGTACGTGTAACGGCCTCCGGCGTTTTACACCTGGGCTTTTCCGTTAACTAGACTTCGTATCAGTTTAGCTTGGCTATGTGCCCACTTAACACAACTGCTCAAAAACGGGTTCTGACGATCATCCGTGGCTGCTGTCAACATATTTTCCAAACAAACCTCATTTCATGGTAAAGCGGACTACATAACACTCCGTTGATTATCTCAGTCATTAGCTCCGACCTAGATTCACGCTTTTGTTTAATATTTTTTTAATCAACCCCAGGACGATATACATTTTTATTCTCAAACGACGAACGTAATATGGCTTGTGTATGTTTATAGTATACATTAATTTTTCTACACAAGCAACATATACCTTCCTATAGGCTCTAAGATGACAGGTGAAAACATAAGTTTTTCTTTGATTATATTAATGACTGTCCGGAATTAATTGGGATACATATAAGAAGTCAAACGCTGCAATCAAATTAATTAATTATACAAGGTACATTAGATGAAATTGCTAATTTACGTGTTGATATCTACCGATCTTCATTTGGTCAATTATCTATAGATAACCAGATAAGTTGGGTTTTGTTTCTGCATTCTTTTCATTTCATTGTTAACACAATACGAAGGGCGTCAAGTTTTGTATCTCCGCAAAAAGATACTTTATATATTGACAATAATTAACTGGTTTGAATACTAAAGTGGCCTGAAAAATAACCAAAACTGAAAGCTTTAATCACTTTGCTTTAAATTTGTCAGTTTCACTGTGAAGGAATCAAATACCCGTAAAGTGTAACACAAACTAACAACTCGAAAAAACATTAAATGAATTGTATATGGATATGACTGTGGGCAATCTATGACATGTGCTCAACGTTTACATTCGACGAAACACATCTGTTGACATTAAAACAAGCTGCGGTGACTTCATACGCGTAATGCCTATGTATACATGAAAACACAAATTTGATTTCATACGCGTAATGCCTATGTATACATGAAAATATAAATTTGCATACAAAACACTTCATTTGCTTTAAATTGCACATTGCGTGTATTCATATCTAGCAACAAACCGCATTTTATTTTCTGTATATTAGACATTAAAAGCATCCCATTTACGTTGTGATTGTAGAAGACTGCATAAACTCTGCATCTTTATGTTGTGATATATTCATGAATTAATACATTCATTTAAATTTAATCTATATTCTAGTAGCATGCAAGCCTTAATATAGTCAATATATATGTTCATTAATAATCGACATTGTCACATCATAATAAATATAAATTATTGCATTATC
>JAQQZZ010121859.1:0-13216 GCA_030265115.1 Mopalia vespertina
CCCCCCCCTACTATAGTAGTGGTGTACAAAAACACAGTTTAAGCAGTTCCCGATAATTCTGTTCCTCTTCCCACCATTTGTATGGCGCAGTTAATATAAAACTCTCTTTTCAGTTAAATTATAATATATTACATAATGTTCAATTGAGTTGCATTTTTACATTCCAGCATATTGTTATGCGACTCACCAGTATAAGGGATTTGCAAAATTTAAGCTTACATTTGGTGTAGAAGAAAGTTAAATGTATAGTTTAAACTTGAGGAAAAATAATATTTTTTAACGTAATTTATAATTATATTCTGTGTAGCTCAGACGGTTGGAGAGCTGATCCTGCTAGCCAGATAGGCCTACCCGAGTTCAAATCCCGGTGGAGGCAAGCAAAATTTTCTTTCTCTATATTATATATAAACAAATATATATTCACAGAATCTGTATAATTGGTGCAGAATTAATTTACTTAACAATCACTTCCGGGTATATTTCGATTTTGAATATGTTATTCGACGAGAACAACTTTTATCCAACCTGTTTACTCCAAGTTGTAACTTTGTTTTCTAAATAGCGAAGCTAGCCAATAGGGGTTTCTTTTTTCTTATTAGGGGGAGGGACCCATCCGTCAATCATATAGGACGACACGCCCTCATATGAGTGAAACAACCATGAGTACTGCATACACACCACTCAAACAAACCGTATACTCCGATGGCCTTGCGTTCTGTTAAAATCTCTGTGGGTTTTCTTTTTTCATCGTAAATCTGTGTTGTGACGTGACTGACTCCCTGGGTGTTTTCAATCAGACGATTCTCATTTATTATGTTTCTTTTAACATGCACTTTTCGCTACATCTGTTAGTTCCACCTACTTCGTCAGCATTTAGTCCTAGCTTCTGTGCAGCTCTGGCCTTCGTCAACTTGTATCTAATTTTCTTGCTCATGTGTGGCAATATTTTGAGACACCAATTACCGGGAAACTTGATCGTTTGGCGTTCATTGTGGTGGAAACTGTCTGTTTCTGTGTGCGGTTCGTGGCTGTTTATCGCCAGGTGTGGCGTCTGAGGACAGTAACCAGGCTGTATAGCTGTGACAAATATGCACAGTCCATTTGCCACTCGCTCACTCAATATACAATAAAAATGAATTTTCAAAACCACACATGCACAAGGATGTATGTTTTCTGTTACTTAAAGAGAAAAAAAACATTTTTGGAAAAAAGAAAGTTTACCAAAATATGCGCATTCCCGACTACAAATTCTACCTTTATATATACATTTGGGATCCTCGATTTACTGTTTACCTTCATTTCCATTCTTATATAGTGCCACAAGTTTTTTGTTCGTTGTAATAAGTACAATTTAAATATATAGACTATATAAATATATGTACAAACCGAATGTTAAGGTTTCTTGTAATACATACTAATGTTTGAACTTAAATACAAAAAATATATTTATGTAACACTAAGGTTACCAATATCAACTCGAGATTAAGATCTCTGGGACTTGGAACATGAGATGGTTTTAATTAATCGACATCCCTGTGCCAGGGTATGATTGATTTTTAGAAACATATTGCACTAAATTTTGCAATTAAACTGATCATATTTAAGTGTTCATCGTTTGACAGGTGTCCGCTACCATCATATGTGGAACAAGGTAGTACTATGGCGTCAACGTGGATTTGTTTAATATTCCAGCTCTTATTTTGTAGGATAGACTTGTCGTTCTCCAAAATGTTAGATTACCTTGGACGGCCAAGAGCCATCCTGAAAATGAAACGATATAAATCATTGTTTTTCAGGGACAAAAGTATATGATAGTGATCTCCAAGCCTAACTGGTATATCAGATACCAGGCACGGGACAACAGACAAAATTCAGATTTGAGAGACAATTGATTATATTTTATTTCCTCTAAGAACATGTACGCTATCTTTTCTTCAGTTTGTTACCATCCTTGAGATATAGGTTAGTGAGGTCGCAGGAAACAAACATGGTTCTCCGGTGTATATTTGTTATATACAACACTTGTCACTATAATTACATTTAAGTATGGTTTCAAGGAATTGATGTGCTCGCTGTAGGTTTCTGGTGCTGGTAACAGTTTAATGGGAATTAGATCTTTGTATGGAATGTTACCTCCAGCTGGTAGAGAATGGTATAAACTGAGTCCATGATGGACCGAAGTTTGAGGGCTTTCCACCCGGAGACCACACTCCTATATTCTGCCCTTGAACATGTGGTAACACACCGAGGTTTATCATATCATCTTAAACGACTGCAAATTAAAGGCACGTGTTCGTCTCTAAACACAAGTTTAAGAGTACACATTATATACCATAAAATATACTATTGAAACATTTATAGCTGAAATCTTGTGAAATCCCAAATCTCATTCCGTTCACGTGTATTCATTGGCCGTAGACTAGCGCAGCTCTAACTCGTATGGATGTGATTTAAAAGACGCCAGGTCTCGCCCTTATCTCCGTAGAAATCACATTTGACGTAATTCTTAACTACTGATTAACAGCTTATCTTCGCCATCACATGTACAATCTTATTATGTAGTCAATTATCATAGCCGTTTAATACGGAAAAGCACCCCTTCGATTAAGATTAATATTCGACTTTACTTTTTGAAATAATCTAATTAAAGAATATCTGATGTTTACACGGCACAACCATCAAGGGATTTATGAAAGGGAATTATTTGTAAATCAGCTTAATTTTAAACTAAAAAAAGGCCCTACAATCGTTTGTAGGTTAATATAACAGCGATTTAAATATTTCTGAGCCAAATGGTTTTGGGATATTTTTTTCTGTGAGTAAGTTTTTTCAGTGCCCCCAAAATAAAGGGAAAAGCTGTTGCATGTGTAACAACTGATATGTGTGTTATTAACTACCGGTACTTAAATGTTTACTTAGTACACAGATCACCCAAGTTCCTTTTCCCCTTTATTACTGTTACATTTATCTCATGAATGAAATATATGATTTGCAAAAAGATTGTTGATATAAAACACAATCTTTAAAAACAATTATATATGAATATTTGGCAATATCGCTCAGAAAGACCCCAGCCCCATCCAGAAAGACCCTAGACCTACCGTATCCAGAAAGACCCTAGACCCTACTCAGAAAGACACTAGACCCTATTCAGAAAGACCCCAGACTCTATTCAGAAAGATCCCAGTCCAATATTTCTAATAACAGTTTTAAATCATCATTAAATCATTATTTCGTGTTCAAAAATTTACGAGTGAATGTAACTATATATGAGTTTCTCTTTCCTGATATACCATACTATATAGACACATGCTTGCGTTGTTTACTCTAGTCCGCCATTTGAAGCAATTCGTATTGTACGTTATCTGATGTTTAATAAAATGACCTAGCAACTCTGATTCAAACCCATTGAAATGTAGTATCCACATTCTATATTGCTGATCGTAATTGATACAATATGCAAAACGTGTCATACAACCAACAAAGGCTGAAACATTTGAAATCTTTTTTTCTCTTCCAAAGTAAATCGAAACTATATATCCAAGACATTAATCACTCAAGGATTTTGAAAATGTCTTGAAAATACCGGAATGTTTTATTTTTTTGGCGAATGAATGAATAAATAATGTATAAATCTGTGGAGATACAGCGGCTTGGTTACAGCGATCTAAATGTATGGTGACTTCATTTTTGCGGCACTCCTAGACGCTCCTGTATGTATAGGCCCTACTTATATGTTGTTCACAGAATCAAAACTGGCCACGTAAAGCTCTATATGATTTGACAGTAACAATTAGATCAATCTTTATTCCACGTCAATAAAGACATGCGATAAAATTCATTCGAAGAAAAATATGTGCATCAAAGTTCGAGAAATATTCACTATTACAAATTTAAGAAACTTTGGAGGCGTCTGTGCAAAGAATCGAAAGTGAAATTGTTTTTGAAGTAAATCAGAAAAACAATGGAAAACGTCTTGCACTTTGCGATTAAGTTTAATTCATTTAGCGAATTACAGCTAGTCTCGAACTGAACAACATCTGTGTCTGAAGATTTGTGCTTTCCGGCCACAGTAAAACAACACTCGTTCGGCGTGTCTCGTAAAAATATACTTCCTGTCGTTATGATGTTTTATGGAGACTTTTGTATTTCTTTTGAAGCCCGGGATTCGAGCACATTTGGACATGATAGTTTACTTCTTCTGTATATTAACGGTGTTGTAAATAATCCAAGTGATTGACCGGAGCTCGCTTCTGTGTCTGGCTGGGGCCATGTGGTGCGAACGGGCATTGATACAGCCGAGAGCCTATCCGTAACATACAAAGAGAAGTCACAGGGGGTAATATCGTTTAATTAGTGTGTAGGTTACATAGTGGTAGTTAAAATGATTCCATTAACTTATAGACCTTGGGATGACGTAAGCAAAGGCCAAGAGGTGTGTAAGACTGCATGCAGGTCGGAGGTTAAATTTCTACATAGGATTTAACAGTGATTGTCAAACACATGTGTCTATACTAAATTTTATCTTTTAGTCGGACTATTTTAACCAAAGTATATGTGGTTATCGTTTTCTAATAAATTAAATGTAGATAGCAACTATATATTTAGTTGCAGCGTTAAATCTTCTATATTCCGAAATAGTTTCCCGTTGACTTGACCATCTTCAATCCCATAGTCATACATATATTGTATAATGTCTATATATTAAAGAATAAAGGATTCCTTTCCTCCGACAATTCATCACGTACATATTTTATTAGAAGGCATGAATGGGATGGATAATAACATTGTTTAAATAGTTTGGCCCTGTGGTCCACGGGCCGGCTCAAGGTGGCCAGAACCGTTCACTATAAACAGTTTATAAAATCTGTCAAGATAAAACTTTAAGCTAGACAAGATTTGTCATCACCCATTTACTGACAATTAATTCCCCATCTTAAAATGACTACGGTTTATTCTACGGCAGACACGTGGGCGCTGGCCACACAAAGTGATGGGAGAGCCGTGGAGAGATCACCGCGATATCATCGTCCTAGATCTAATGGTCACTGGACTAGACATTGGTGTAATATATTCATAAGATCATCTAGTATATTTTATTGATCATTAAGCTAAATAATGACGTGGACCTTACATTGATACTTAATGCATGCCTCCAGATAATCTGCATTTCAGCTGGACCCCGTTCCTCCTTCATTTAAAAAAGGAAAAGCGCAAAGCTTTGTCTATAACAAAATAAATGCTACTACTTATTTGTAATCTATTTAACCTGTCTTACTAAACAAAACCATACTTGGAACAGTGAGAAGGAATTTAGCAAGCTCCTACTTGACAGATTAAAAAACTTATATATGCTGTAGAATAGTTTGATAAGCAAAGAGATGTGATTAATTTTATAGTTTTTTCTTCATCAAAGTGTTTCGATATTTTGTTAAGATTCTATTCATTGATATATTCGTTCAACAATTGCACATTTAACATCATAGTAATGTTTTAATAGTATGGACAGCCAAAGTATTATAAAGACGACAATCTTAATATACCTTGTTCAAGCAATCTTAATATACTTTGTTCAAGCAATCTTAATATACCTTGTTCAAGCAATCTTAGTATACCTTGTTCAAGCCATCTTAATATACCTTGTTCAAACAATCTTAGTATACCTTGTTCAAGCAATCTTAATATACCCTGTTCAAGCAATCTTAGTATACCTTGTTCAAGCAATCTTAATATACCTTGTTCAAGCAATCTTAATATACCTTGTTCAAGCAATCTTAGTATACTTTGTCCAAGCAATCTTAATATACCTTGTTCAAGCAATCTTAGTATACCTTGTTCAAGCAATCTTAATATACCTTGTTCAAGCAATCTTAGTATACCTTGTTCAAGCAATCTTAACATACCTTGTTCAATCACTTAAGATCTTGGCAGATTCTCCATAGAAAATTGCTTATTCTCGAAAACTGTACATCTTAGAGACTTCAGATTTGTTGTATTGTAAAGAGGACAATGTGAGCATCAGTTTTGTTAAGTTGGGCTTAAATTTTATAAATGTTTTCCGGGAGATATATTTTGTGTTTTAACAAATGGGCAGAAAAAAAATCCATTTAAATCGTTTCAAGCTAATTTTCGAAAAAATGAAGAACTTTTGTTAGTTTAACAGTTATTCTACTAAATAAGTCATTTTATTTGGTTTCATAGTGATTCATTCTGAGAAATAAAGCACTAAAAATTCCTTTTTGTTTTCTACATTAATTTAATTTGCAGCAATTACGTCTCAAAGTTATTTGTAATTCGGAGTATTCAAGCTTTCCAAAAATAAAAACATATTTATTTTAATATTCCGACCTGTACTCTGTTTCATAACGGGCGTAGCAAATTGCTTTCCTCAAAATTAACCCAGGGGTACAGCAAGGCCTTAAATTTATTTCAAGGCCCACGGACAAAAGTGTTTTTACTATTAATATACTGTTTTAAATTTCAAAACTTGCTGACCCAAAATTACTTTTTATTTCAAATATATGTTGTTGATATTTGTCAATTTTGTCATTTAGATGTTGCCGAAACATTCGAGGCAATACGTTTTATTTTTAACCTACCCCGTCAAACATTGTTCGTGTGATGTGCATACTATCTTGCTTCTGTAATGACAGTGGTGCCAGTCTAGCGAGGAATTCATAAAACTATTCTATGGTAACGATATACACTTCGGAGGAAATCAGGAATACCAGAGGAAGTTACCAAGAAAGAAATTGAGAAAACCAGGGAGGAGAATTGTATAGGACATCAAGAGAAACTGACGGAGGAACTGCCGGAGCAAGTCAGTGAAAGTGACAGTCCGGGGGAATTCAAGAAAAAACCCGAGGAAATTGAAAAGAGCGCAGAGAGCACTACTGCGGAAAGCCTGAAACTAGCTATACCCAATGGAAACCCAGAAATGCCTGGAGTAAACCACCTTGACGAAACTACGATAAACCGGAATGAAGCGAGGAAAAACACAGAGCCTGAGGAGATTAATAAAACTGTGAGGAATCTCACGAAAACGTCCAGAGGAAATCAGCAAAAGCCTGGTTTGTTTATTTGTTTAAGTGGAGTTAAACACCGTACTTAAGGTTTTTCACTCACATGACGGCGTATACCAGCGCAAATTGGTGAAGGAAGCCACCCTCGACGCCACTAGCAACACACTAAGACAGGGAAAATAGAGGACAATCACAGCTAGGACGTAATACAAAGACGTGACAAACAGATCGGGTTCATGTCGCCCCTTAGTTCTGACAGCACTAGGGTAACAGAAAGCTCCCTACCAACCCTCTGCGAAAAGCCTGAAGGAAAACACCCCTGGGAAATTCAAGAACAGCCCGAAGTAAACCATATACATTCGAGTTTTGTCGTAGACAGGCTTAAACTGAAACCCGTCCGGGACTCGAACCCACTTCCGTCGATCCCGGATGGGTTTCAACTTGCAAAATTGTCTGAATCAGAATCGGTTCAAACTAAGAAGGTGTTATACCAAATTAAAGAAAATGCTGTTATTATTATTTTTCTAAAAGAGGCAAAGACTTGATGCATTAATAGGTTTTTGAGACCATGGTTAAGGATATTTCTTTTAAAGAGCCACATTAACATAACATGTTTACCATAAGATATGACTTGTTTGACTGCGTTGGATTGCGAATGCTTCCATGAAGTGCATGTTCATAATATACTGTCATTAATCAGAAGGCTGTACAACAAGGAGGAACGATATCTGCATAAGCATCGATGCAAAGCGATAAGTACATAATAAGTAGAATACAATAAACAAAAATATTTGAACATATGTTTAATGTGAAAGGTTGTGTCCTCAGAAATCCATATGATAAGCAAAATAATTGTTTTGTCTACTCCTTTTACGTTTTTGCTGTTCACAGCCGTTGCTGGAAATTAAAATTTTGGTATCTTTTTTTCCCATCAAATAGTTAATGTTAGAATCATAGTTAGCTGATACAAAAAAACAAGACTGTATATTTCCGAGTGTCGTACTGTGTTTTATATAGTTTCCATTTCGAGTTACACTTAAGTAATTTCGTTTGTTTCGTGAAGGCAGTCTGCACACATGTGTTTGGTTAGTGGTGACCAGATGGACACGGTGGGGAGTGAGGTCTCTTCTACAGAAAGGTAGCCCCCACATGGTTTGACTCACCACACTACTGCCAACTTCAATACGCTGCAGTCGTGTATTTTATATGTCATTTACCATCTGGCAGTAATTCTACAAAACTTACTCATCATTTTTTCAGGACCTTCTATTATTCGCTGTGTGAGCGAAAAAATGTTTTTGAGAAGATTTAAATACACGATGAACACCTATAACCCTTGGTCAATCATACATTGAATTGAGTTTATATAGCTGCTAGGGTTTGAAAGACTCCCACATGAAAGCCTACCACTAAAAATATATGGTATACTTATGTTCCATAACTGATTTAAAGTTCTAACTATAATAGCGATTTTCTTTAATTCAGACAAACATGTAAATAGTACACGAATAAATATTTTCACAATAAAAAATGCTTTACCAGAGCTACATGGTCTGTTTTGACATGAGTCAAATCCAATGTTTGATATATGCATGATCTATAGCTTGTTTTAATATGTCTAAACTCGTCATCATAATCGAGTTCAGAGGTTTTTTTTTTTAGTTTAACATGGAACAACGTATTATCTTCTCATTACTATATAATACTTCTGATATTATTTTTAACAATGCAATGAGACTTTTTAAAGAAAACTTTGTAGATAAACAAAATAAGACACGAATCCCATGTCTCTCCAATACAGCATATATCTCAGTTGGCGCTTCCTGTACCTTAATTGATGGCTTATCTCCACAGTGTTTGTAGTTAGTTTTACGATATGTGTGTTCCCATTCTGACACTGTGCAATCTCCGCTCCAAAACTTCTCTATTATATAACGATAGGGGGCTGGTAATAACGCCAAAGTGTAATTAAGAAAACTGTAGAAGAGGGAAAAACTAACCTGTTTATATTTGTTTCTCTACAGCTGAAAATGAGAAGCGGGTTCATACAAGTGTTATACGTCCGGGTGGTTTGAGCACGGGACAAATTGTGACACAGACCAGCACCAAAACATAGCGCTTCAAACTTACAAATAAGATATGGTAAAAACTCATTCGCAATCTGTAGTCTCAGCTGGCGATGGAATCTTCACTGAAATAGTGAAAAACAGCAGGTTTTCAATCCCAATTCACTGATTCCATGCTGCTTAGATATACGTCTGGACATTAGGGTGCAACATACATCGAGCACTGGCGCTATACGTGAGAAATGTCTATAAAAACGTAGTGCGAAACTCCGTATAGCCTAATACATATTTTAATAAACCGACGTATTTTGGAAAGCTACTATACAACCTTTAATTATCTTGCTATGTATAGCAGATATATCTTACAGCTCGAACTACAGGCTGCTATGTATATTGGAATATTGTAAGAGTAGATTTCAGTAACGATTTTTTTTGGTGCTTTTGTAATTAATTTTGAATGGACGGGTAAACAAAACAAGGATGATGTGGCCTATAAATTATGCAAGTTATTTACAAAGTAAAGTAAGTGTTGCTAAACTGAAGTAAATATATAATGCACTTCTACTTAACCCATTAGATCGATGCTAACATATCAATGGGAAATGGGAATCATTTTCTTCAACTTACACAATAAAATATATTACGATGTCCTGTATATGTTATTGGAGTTCGATATTTAAATTTTATTTAACACCCATACTTATTTAACGTATACGTGATAAAAATTCATTTGACAATCAAAACACATCTATACAAAAAGGTAGCCAATAAAAATTCGTCTGATTATATATTTTCTAAATGCTGAAGCCATAAAAATCTGTTTGTAAAATGTACAGCAAATAGTTTTATATAAACTTCGAACTTGCGTGTATTTTTATGTAGCGAATAATAATTCGTCTGATTATATATTTTCTAATTGATAATGCCATTAAATTTGTTTGTAAAATGTAAAACAAATATAGTTTTATCTAAATTTCATAATTGCATGTATTTGCACTAAGTAAATCTTAACAGACATTGAACACAATCGTAAATTGAAAACCGAACAAGACGAACAATAAATAATTATTCGTGTATTACATATTTTAATTGTAGAGAAAGAAATCTGAAGTACCTTTGTGAACATGCAGCAGTATTAAGTTATTTATAAATAGATAAAGTTATGAAGTCTTAAAAATAGGGGATGACATCGCTGGAGTGACTATATATTTTGCAACTGATCATTATTATTTTGTAGGAACCATCAATTTAGACCCAAAGTTTGAATATAATGAAATAGATAGCTTCTTTCATGTTAGGTTCCGATTACTACATGATTGCAGATAACAGAAATAAATCTGGTTTGACAGCTTATTCTAGACACATCTATTTGAAACTTATCGTAATGTTTCATTTCCATCTACCGTTTCTAGCTAATATCAGCAACAAAAATAACAGATAACTGCATTATACCAAAAACTAATTGTTTCTAAGTAACGAAAAGTATCAAGTTTATATGCAAGCATAACGTTGATTATTGTAGTTCATCAAATCTATTCATCTGAAGTCCACGATTGAGGAGGTGAATTGGCAATGGAGAGATCGAGATCGAGATTCCAATTGTATGTTTATGAGTGCCGGGGTTGATAATTACGCTAGAGTGCTGGAATTTAATATTAAGATTGGAAGTCACATGGTTGACATTTAGGTTTGAACTCCCGGAGGATGACATAAAGGTGAAAAGTGCCGGGGTTGATAATTAGGCTAGACTGCTGAAATTTAATATTTAGATTCGAAGTCACATGGTTGACATTTAGGATTGAACTCCTGGAGGATGACATAAAGGCCAAAAGTCCCGTGGTTGACACTTAGGCAAGAGTGCTGGAATTTAATATTTAGATTAGCAATATAGGATTCACATACATGTAGTTGACATTTAGGTTGGAACTGGAGGATGATATTATACGGTTAAAATTCCCGGTCTGACATTTAGGCTAGAGTGCTGGAGGTTAACTTTTAGGTTGAGTCATGTAGATTCATATTTAGTTTGAGAGTCATGTAGATTCACATTTAGGTTGAGTCATGTAGATTCACATTTAAGTTGATAGTCATGTAGATTCACATTTAAGTTGAGGGTCATGTCGATTCACATTTAGGTTGAGAGTCATGTATATTCACATTTAAGTTGAGAGTCATGTAGATTCACATTTAGCTTGAGAGCCATACAGATTCACATTTAGGCTGAGAGTCATGTAGATTCACATTTAGGTTGAGTCCTGTAGATTCACATTTAGGTTGAGAGCCATATAGATTCACATTTAGGTTGAGAGTCATGTATATTCACATTTAGGTTGAGTCAAGTATATTCACATTTAGGTTGAGAATCATGTAGGTTCACATTAAGGTTGAGTCCTGTAGATTCACATTTAGGTTGAGAGTCATGTAGATTCACATTTAGGTTGAGTCATGTATATTCACATTTAGTTTGAGTGTTGAGTGTCTAGAATCGGTTGAGTGTCTAGTATCTGTGGTAGAGGTTGGAAGTTTACTCACACTAATATTTGGCTGTATACAAATCCTTTCTTTATAGCCTCTGGTAAAATGATGCCCCTTTCTAGAGGATGCCAGCACAAGTTTTGTATCCAATTAAAATCTATTATTAGTAATTTCTAGCCTAAATCTTCATGCAGTTTGATAGGTTGCTGGAAAAATTGTTTTTCTGACAGCCAGTGAATCAGCCTTGCATTTAATAATTTTTATCCGCTAACAAAATTCAATGTTTTTTTTAGGATGAACAAAACCTGGTAACTGTGAACAGAGTCAATTCGGTCATGTCGTTTGGGGCGCTCTAGACTGCAGCTGCTTGTCAGCGGATAAAAAAGATAGGATTTGTATATATAAATAGCCGCTGGTCGTTGGGCGTATGATAAGGCAAATTTAATTTTGCAGACAAGCGGAGGCTGACACTTAATTTGAGAGACGACAGTTGTGTTGAGAGTCAATAATGCGAATTCCGGTTAAGCTTCAGTAATGCCGATTGAGATTTAGGCTTATTCAAGTTTATTTCATCAGAAGGTATAATCTTGTTTTTGTTCAGCAGTTATAAACTTGTTTCTCGGTTCAGCGGTTAAGCTTGATTTTCAGTGGTTATAATCTTCTTTCATCAGCAGTTATAAGCTTTAATTTAAGTGGCATTTAGGAATTGGGAATAACATAAGGGAAATACAGACATAGTATGCGTACTCTCATGGTATAATCTTGTATCTTTAGCAGTTTATTTTCTCAGCAATTATTATTCTGTTTTTTCAGGAGTTATAAATTTATTTTCTCACCAGTTATAAGTTTGGTACCTCAGTAGGCTCAGTAGTTATAATTTGCAGTCGTTTGAAGCCTGTTTCTTCATTGGCTATTAAAAGCTTGTTTTATCGGTAGTTATAACTTTGTTTCGTCGGCAGTTGTAATTTTGTTTCCTCGGCAGTTATAACTTGTTTCCTCGGCAGTTATAACTTTGTTTCCTCGGCAGCTGTAAGTTTGTTTCCTCGTCAGCTATAACTTGTTTCCTCGGTAGATATAACTTTGTTTACTCGGCAGCTGTAAGTTTGTTTCCTCAGTGGTTATAATAAACTTGTTTTTTAAGGAGTTGTTAGCCATTTCCCTTGTACTTGTAATCTTGTTTCCTCATTATCTATCAATATGTTTCCTCAGCATCCCAAGCCAGGTAGAAGGTTGTTTCCTCATCATCCCAGGCCAGGTAGAAGGTTGTTGCATCAGCATCCCAAGCCAGGTAGAAGGTTGTTTCCTCATTATCTATCAATATGTTTCTTCATCATCCCAAGCCAGGTAGTAGCTTGTTTCCTCATTATCTATCAATATGTTTCCTCAGCATCCCAAGCCAGGTAGAAGGTTGTTTCCTCAGCATCCCAAGCCAGGTAGAAGGTTGTTTCCTCAGCATCCCAAGCCAGGTAGAAGGTTGTTTCCTCATTATCTATCAATATGTTTCTTCAACATCCCAAGCCAGGTAGAAGGCTGTTTCCTCATTATCTATCAATATGTTTCCTCAGCATCCCAAGCTAGGTAGAAGGTTGTTTCCTCATTATCTATCAATATGTTTCCTCAGCATCCCAAGCCAGGTAGAAGGTTGTTTCCTCA
>JAQQZZ010121870.1:0-14510 GCA_030265115.1 Mopalia vespertina
GGTGGCCGGCATTTGCTGCTGGCGATTCGGTGCCTAACTCTGAGGGTCGTGATCTCGATTTCCGGACGGGTTCCAAGTTGCAACATTTTCTGAACTAGAATCTGTTCAAACTTAGAAAGTGTTATCCCAAAATAACGAAAATACTGATGTGTTTCTTAGTTTCCAGGTTTCAGAGATTAATCTGACAAAGGGGTTTTCACATTTATCTATTTCTAAGAGCCTTTTATTGATGTAGATGTCATGTTAGAAAGTAGGCTTACACTTGATAGCTGTGCCGACATCTGTCTACTTGTACTCTTCTGCCTGAGGTAACCTGTTCTTCTGTAAACACTCGACGTCCATTGTTTGTCTGCAGACTGACTTGTAGAGATGTGGCGTGTCACCATTTTGCCACAATATGACACTCCCAGTAATGAGTTTTCGTCACCTGCTAATAACAGAAGGTACCTAGTCTCCATTAACGTATAGTTCATCTGTGACGACGTGTTAAGGGGGTTGTTAGCCCACAGTGTTGAGTAAGCTATCGAAACGAAAAGAAATAACGGAAAAGTTCTGCGCTTTGCCGCCAAATTTCAAAGAAGATTGATATGTAAGATAATTACACCTATGTTGTAGCCTATGTTGATATAACGCTAATCATACTCCAGTTGTTCAACACATTTGCAACAAAAATCGGTTGATTTAGTTTATTGATGCAGACGTCTAATGCTTGTAACTGCATCATTTAGGAATATGCAATTGCAAATGACAGTACAAAACAGTTAATTCACAAATCAGCTACACAAGTAAAAACATTACAAACGTATAAACGAACTAGTTGCACAAAGGAATGAATTGATTAGATTATAATTTTAACGTCCTTATTTCTTAAGATAATGCCGAATCCACAAATCGAAGAAATTTTTATTACAATGGATACGGACGTAAACTTACAGAGGACTTCTGAAATTCTTCTGTTCCATCAACAGCAGGCAATACAAAGTCACCATATTGCAACGGCATGAGTATGACGTCAGGAGTACCACGTGATATATCAAACACATAGATCCATTTTCCACATATTGTTTTTCGATACATATTGCAATATAAACAATTTTATAGTATTTTTATATGGAATCCTAAAGAATCTTAAAGGAACCTATGGGATTTTCAAAGTCCTAAATGTTCCTATAAGATTTTATGTTATGGTTGAGACACTTCGCTCTCAATTTGGTAACACATATAATTGCTATTTGTAATATGCCTTCGTATATCATAGCTACTTGACAAGAACAGATCATTACAGATTACTTCTCCTACAGATGAAGAAATGTATATTTACTTTTATTCTCAACACAGCTCGTCAAAAGTGAAACCGGGATTTTAGAATAAACCTTCCATTGTTAGGATATAGAAATGTCGACAAGGCCATCACATTCATATCAATTGTGAACTGTACCCTAAAACATGTAACTGGACACATTAATGGTTTTCATATTTTTGCAATAATCTACCTTCTAGACGGACTGTCCTCTTCTGTGCAACCCTTGGTGGGCCGTTAACTCAAAGCGGAATACACAGCTATCACATTAGATGGAGCAGATGTATATAAGCCGGTATGAGTGTCCAGGGCTTAAATATAGAGTAGTGCTTAATTATGTGCTCGCTCAGGGGAAAACTATCGCTCAAGTTCCTTTAACCCCACAATCCGTAAAGCGATCCGATGTTTAAGTCTTAATTAGTTACATTTTTCAAACATTACTTTTCTGCGCTTGAGGTCAATTAAGTTGTTCAAAGGCTTTGCGATATCTGAGTCAGAAGGTAGAAGGTAACTGGTAGAAGGTAAGATATCTAAATGGATTATACACAAACAAAAACACATAGAAGAAGAATTCGCATGAAGATAGACATTTGAATCATGAATTGAATGAACAAACCATGCTCGGTTAAAAAGGTAAATGACGACGGTTATCGATATTAGTTGATCGTTTGTCTATTTCATGTTTTTCAAAGAAATAAGCATTCTGAAGATAAGTGGTACTGATTACAGGATACATATTGGTAGCTAGTAGATAACGAGATGCCATGACTTTTCAGTAAATTGATCGAGGAATTCAATGTTAATGCTGCCTAAGGTAATAATTGAGATTTGAAATCACAATAAAGAAATGCCAGAAAAGTACATTGATTGGACTGCCACCTCCCCATATACAGGAAACAACAACAACAACTACGGAACAAAACCATCACAAGAAAGGTAACTACATTTAGTCTAAGGTTTAAAACCACGGCACTGATGAATGTTTACAAATCATATCACTCAGAACATTTTTCCCTTTCTTTTCTTTTTCCTTTGAAACAAACAATTTAGAAGGTAGCTACAGTCCACAGATTAACGTTGTTTAAACTTTGGCAAACTCTTTATATTACGCCAGGAATAATTGATGTCTAACATTGTCCTGTGAGAAATGTGATATATCGAGTACAATCTACTGATCTAGTTCATTCCAACAGCATTACAACACGTTGATTACATTGTGTTGGTGAAAGAGTGTTGAATGATTTATAGCTAGAAATATATTTTGGGGAATGTTTTGTCGACCGCTTAAAAATCAATCCCTTGGGTTATTTATCATTCTGAGGCGTGAATCTTACAAATGTTAGACACCATTTCTTACCTATAACGTTATTGGTTTTATCTCTATTGGAATCTGATTCGGTACCTTTGTACTAGCAAGAAAATTGACAAAAATAAACCGGAAAAATAGCCAGAGGGACCAAATCTGCACCAGCAGCGATAAGACGCGTGAAGACGTGTGAAGACCGATTCGACCGAAGACCTTTAATAAAACATATCTATAGGCTGATTTTCTACTGACATTGGATCTACTAGATTAGCCCTGGGAGAAGAAAGGGCACCACTGTATTGAAAAGTAGATGATTCATGAAAATAACAGTATTGTATGTCTACTGTCTGTATTTATATATTTCACAGTGTGTGCTCCCTATCCCAATGACTCTCTGGATGCCAGATGAGCCCTGGGAAGAAATAAATGCACCAATCCATAGAACAGAAGAGATGTCACCAGAATAAGAGTATTGTATGTTTACTGGACCGTGTTTCTGTATCCCTGATGAAGATGATTGGCAAATGTACAGAGTGTCTTGGCCAGAGGCATAGGACCAATGTCATGAGAGGATTGTGTGTAGTGATGTAAACACAATACTTGAATAAAACAATAGTGCGCCTTGTTATCATACAGCGATAAAAGTTACTACACGTCATTTAGACCATTTTCAACTCATTTTACCCGTATAAAGCTGGGCGTTTTCTAGACATCATTTAACTGTAGCAACTATATAATAATAATAACAATTGCTGGGTCCAAAGGACTTGACAGAAATGTTGCCACATATGCTAATAAAGTTGTGGTCCGTCTGCTCTAAATCCCTAATCTACTGATGGTGGTGCATTTTCGTTAATGAAAAAAGTTTCATTTGTTTTTTACATTGATGAAGCGACATCGTATGACTCTTGAATAGTTTTAAGTGTATTGTGTCACAAAAAACGTCATTGTCGCTGGACAAGAAGATGGATTATCTGTATGTAGTTTACCTTCTCACTGGCATAATTTATTAGAAATAAATTAAATGTATTCATTAACAATTAGATGTTAGCCTTGATAGAATCTCAGAAATCAGAAAATGTGCCTTAATAAACGCCAGGGCTTGGCGTTTATTAAGATATATGGGGGAAATGATTGGTTTGTGTGAGGAACGATTAGATTGTGTAGGAGTGATAAGGAGGCAGGAACTCAATAAACCTCATTGGTGGCTATCGATGATTTTTAAATAAACTAAAGGATATCAACTGCGAGAAAAAACGCAAGATTTGTTTAATGACAAAGGAACACATTGTTATTTCATTACAAAATTATATATTTATCGTTACATTCAAACTAAAGTGCGTATAACAAATAGTAAACTTTGAAAGTTCTTGAATAATCCCACCGAATAAATTTTAACAAATTTATCAAAAGGCAAAATTCGTGTAACAACGCGTGACATTGCAATCTGTGGGACACAAGCCTCATGGGATTAAAATAAGTAAGGCCATATCGGAGGTTTTCCTCCAGTGCTGGTAAATGGCTTATCACATTATCTGTCTTTGCTTTGTGGCTTGAAGGAAATCCAGAAAAATGTTTTGATTCTTTGTAATCGATCGCATGCTGGAATGCAAGCTGTTCCAAGGCTATCAAGTAATTTTTCTTCAATGTAAAGCTTAGCTATTCCTACGAAATGATCGATTACAAGGTATGTATGCCTTATTCAGAGTTGGGTTGTTAGATTACACACCATGACATTTTATCCGAGCAAAGATTATGTTATCCCACAAATAACGAAAATAAAGGTTATGTTGTCTTTCATTGAATAGAAAGGCAGATTTCCCTTGGGTGTTATTGTTTTTTTACTCGTAATCTAAGATGCTGTACTGTTATCTTAATGCCAGTCCAACCCTTTCTTTTTCGGGATTTCTAGTTATCATCATAGACGTGACAATAGAAGAGGGAACAACGATTAATGTGAGCCGGTAGCTTTTTTGAATTATGTAGAGGATCATCACATAGCCAATAATGATGCATTCAAAATCCACAGAGACACAGTTCATGTGTACTTTACCGTTGTTATGATTGAGCTTTTAGGTCGATTGTTTTGTCGGAGTGTAACATTATTTTGTTGTGTTCATAAGTGCTGAAGTCCTCTAGAGTTTTTCTCTTACATGATTGTGTATCGCTCAAGGAATAATAGTCACACAATAGCAGGTAACCAATTGAATTAGAAATCAAATAGTTTATTTTTGGTTTCACCAGGTTTGCTTTCTGATAGCCGGATGACTGAATGTAGACTTAATTATTGGTCCAAATCTGTTACAATTTGCAGACGTCTTGTTCAATTTTTTGGTCGCCTTAAGGATGATGCATTTTGACTGGCGTTTTAAATTTCACAGGGAACTGGACATTTAAGACGAACAACGGAAATGCACGATCTTGACCAGGAGAGAGAACGGGGTCAGACCGTGAATATACCGTAACAGCCGAATAACCCTCGATGAAGGTAGGGAGGTGGGAGAGAAAACTGAAGTCATCGCAAAGCTTTAATGCATCAAGACGGTCGGCAAGCACAAATACTTCACATGACAACAACACAAAAGTATTACTCAACACGTGAAAGGATACATACACTTAAATTCTTTAGTTCCCATCGACATAACCTGGTTGGAATCTAGGAGAATAATTCGGAAATTAATTTTAAATTAACACCAGGCAAGATACTACAGGATAAAAAGTAAGTCAAGAAGATGTCATTAACTTTCCCGTCAAACAAGGGTAGACCGTGCTGTATAATAAAAGGGTAAATGGTAACTTAATATGAATCCAGACCGAATCGTGTTAAACCACTCATCTCAGAGGCCATCTGATATAAGCAATTAGACAAAAACTAGCGACACGAACAAAGCCCTCAATCCCATTCCGTCAGGGTATGCAAGGTTTGGTCGATTATAGAGTGGTGAAATCAATAATTGTATTTGTCAGGTTTTTGTGACATTCGAAATCGTTAAAAATCGAGAAAAAACTTATATTGGATCACCACACGTCACAAATTACCGTTAAGGCGCAGCAACATCATGATAGAGCAGAATCCAATTTGTTGAAGATTAAAGCTGAGGTGCTGATTCATATTCACAAGTAATATCATCCCGGACTGATTGATGATTGATTGATGTTTTATTCACCAGAATAGAGCTAAATTTGTAACAAGAGGTGTAAAGAGATAACATTGGCGGGAATAAAGTCCGCAAAGACTTGTTCTATCCCTGAGGTTGCAGAACATTCCATTTCTTTATTATCTTTATGTTTCGAATGCAAACAATTATCCTCACTTCTCAGTCCAAGATTATCGCTATGTAAACCTGGTTTCAACTTTTCTATTTGGTTAGGACTTTAGGTATATCGCACATGACACTATATAGTGAGTACACTCCAGTGCCTTGGTGCATTATCACCAGGATTAGAAAACCTTGATGACATTGACTTTGGTTATATCTAGCGAGAGA
Organism: Mopalia vespertina; assembly: GCA_030265115.1. Lineage (NCBI taxonomy): Eukaryota > Metazoa > Mollusca > Polyplacophora > Chitonida > Mopaliidae > Mopalia > Mopalia vespertina. The sequence goes on from JAQQZZ010121870.1 coordinate 6,095, forward strand.
TATACAGTGTATGTAGGTGTAGGTTTTGTGGAACGTTTTTAAAGTTATCCCCGAGGAGTATTTGCCCTTCAGTTTGAGGCGCGCATTATCCCTGATATAATATTTGTAGACCACACATCTCTGTGCTTCTATTGATCACCTAGGTCTCTTGATTCGGTACCTTACGTTGAGAAGAAAATTGACCAAGACAAACCGGAAACATTGCCGGAGGGACCAAATCCGCATCATCAGCGATAAGACGTGTGAATACTGATTTGGACAAAGTTCTTGAATAAAATATATCTATAATCTGATTTTTTTACTGTGTCTACCCATTAATTCACTGACCTCTGGAAACACAGACAACGTGTCCGGGAAAAAAAGTCCCAAATGGTCTTTCTAAATGAATGTATTGGTATCTCTGAGCACGATAATTGACAAAAGACTCATGTTGACCACATGCCTGATTTTTTCTTGTTCCTAAACAAACAACAAACACATACTGGCATAAGAATTGACTCAGTTCAAATGATTGTTGAGGTCTGTAAACATAATGATTTGATTTCTGTTTGTTTGTTTGTTTGATTGTGGTTAAACATCGTACTCAATGGTATTCTACTTATATGACGACGGATTGTCCAGTTCACATGGTTCATTGCTTAAATACGGTGTAAAACCGGAAGGAAACCTCGTAAAAAACACGCAGAGACTGACAGAGCCACATCGTATGATTCACTCATGTACATGATGGTCGACAGACGGACTCGAGTCCGAAGAAGGTACATCGACATGGGTTCAGTTGGCAGACACGTTACAATAAGACACGGCCGCATGCTTGTATTTTCGGAACAGCGTTGCTTCCGAAAGTCTAGATCCTTTCATACATATAAGAAGGAGGTCCCACGAAAGCTAGATCAGTTGCCGGTAAATATTTGACAAGCAAGAGTTATATTATTGGCCGTCCTTAAAAACACAGAGTATATCTGGCAGAGTTGACAAAGTTGACCCAAGAAAGCGGCCAATATTTGTGTCCCTGACACGAATCGGACAATTTGTCAGAACTTCTTATCTCCAGAGTAGCACTGAACAGAACAATAGTAGAATTCCAGGAATAACAAAATATATATGTTCAGAAACATTATTTTGAAACCAAAGGACGGTTGCCTCGAGCAATAATCGCCATATACAGCTCAGCTTAACTATGCTGTTTCCTGGATATCGTAATTATTTTTATTTTGCAGCCATTGGAACAGATTGTGACAAAGTACCCAATAATATTGTCAAGTTTCTTCCCTGAGGCAGTCTTCTTCGCTGTAAATGATCACATATGTAACACCAATCGTCCAATGCAATTAGAAGTCAGTTTTTTTCTACAATTTGACCTGTTTAAATTTCAGAAAATTTATTTATTTGCTAACAGGATGCTCGATTGTCGAGTTATACGTTTGTGTAAAGCCTATATACGGACTCGACCAGGAAGTACAGCGGGAAAAAAACATCAATATAATACCTAATCGGCCAAGTAACCTTGGTGACTGTAGGTAGATGGATGTGCAGAAATAAGATTCCATCGATAAAATTTAAAAGAAAATGGACGATGGCAGGCATGCCGGGAGAAAAAGTAAGACTAGTCTAACGTGTATTGGAGAATCATAGTTTGTATGCAGTCCATCAGAATAGTTTTTTTATATCTTACCTGTAAGTCATCATTCCGCTACCTGACCAAAACTGCATTGTATTTACAAGATACAGCAAAGGTATAAAGCAGGAGCATCACTATCAGCGAGGGAACCGGCAACGTACAGACCTGTTCATTAAGGGATACGGTTCACCTAAACGAACTACCAATGTGATAACAACGTTTGGTTTTTCTTTGATTTATGATATAGGCAATCTGGAAAGTATTTCACGTGAGAGGAATTCTCTTCAAAACCGTGTGCCGGAGCCATATAGTTTGACTCCCTCATAAAGTTGGGGTCGACAGACGGACTGGAACATGTGAGCGATACATCGAAGGACAATCATACTCACTAACCATAGAAACACGTTCCCGGACTCAAATAAGTAGTGAATAAAGCATAAAGAAATAGCATCATTCGAGTCTATTATTATAATACAAATATCGGTAGAAGGCAGTTTTAAAATAAAAAAAGAGATAAATTCAGAGGACTTATCTTACAAACTGTCACAAAAACATGGCTAAAATTCACCGTTTCGGTTTGGCTTTTAGCAGGTGTTTGTTTCTGGACTTTTCGACCTCTTGGTAAGTATCGAGTGTACCGATTGTCACTGAAATGACATTATTTGTTCTGAAAAACTGGCATGTCACAAGTTAGTGTTAATATCTAATGTTAGGGTAAAATACTCTTATAACTGAAGTCCATAATTGTCCACAGTACTCTCCCTTCAAACAGCTGTGATCCAATTATAGCGAGAAAATCCCAGACAAAACCATAATGTCACAACTGTCCACGTATCAATCCAATATCAGTGAGCTCTCAATTCGTTGACGCCATATTCCCCAAGTGTCAAGGCATATTCGTTTATGGCAGTTGGTTTCAAACCGACGGATATTATTTTATAACCACAATTCTACAGCGTACATCGATTAACGTCGCCCACCTCCGGTAAATCTTATTATGAATCCCATTTGTCAAAATAGTTTGTTCCTGACAACATTTACCGACGGTTCTATCAGAAATTATTAGTGAAGACGGTTCCTTTAGACAAAAACTGTATTCGTATAATTTATCTATAGTGAAAGTCTTTTCGCCACATTTTGACGAATACGGTAAGTAGGGTAAATTTTTCGGTTTTGTTTTAAAATTATTGTCTATTGTCATTATAATTTAAGGTCGATTTTCTGCCTGTTTACTTTTAAGAATGGTGCACATGGACCTGATGGTATTCTTATCAAAGACCACGAAGCCAGATTTGATCTAAAACAAACACATGTTTTAAATCGTGACAAGAGCATAATTATCCCTCATCGTTATATTATGCGGATCTACGACATCTATAGATTAACCAATATAAATAGATCAGTGACTTGCAGCAATAGAGCTCTTCCTTTGAAGTCTGTATATCGAGAGCCAATTCTACTTAATCCATATGTATTTCCATCCTTATAAGGTCACGTTACTCTTATTCCAAGAAAGAATAACAATAAATTACACCAGATTACCTACATTCTGTCTAATAACAATATATCAGTATGGAATCACAGGAGTGTCGATTGTTAGACGTCTCGTAAGACAGAAAATACCAAGTGCCTATTATTACCAGGCTCCTATTCCAAGAAAGAATGGCAATAAATTGACCACCTCACATTATCAACACACCAGCGTTTCCTGTCTATCCAGGTTGTCAAACAGTGCGGTATCTCAACATTGTCCATTGACAGGTTCATTGTCAGACAGAACTCATCATTTCCGGTCATGTTCCGAGTAACGCCTATTTTTGTAGGCGACACGCAGTCAAAAGCTCCATTGATCAGATCGACTTGCATCCGTTTGTTTTGTTTTTTTTTGTTTTTTTTTGTTTTTTTTTGTTTTGTTCTTTGACTCTTTGATTTGGACAGATTGTCATTCAGAAAAATGTATAGACTTAGGCTCGTATGGGAATCCATCCCATTAAAAACACATTTTTCCCAACATAACCCAATACTCTGAATATTCGAGTTTAAATTGATATACAAGGTATTGGATTGGTCTTTAAACATCATATTTGATTCATTTGAGCCAACCAAACAAAAAATTGGCTGAATAAGAACTGTAATTGCTGGGTAAAAGTTAGTGAAAAAAAGCAACAGGATGTTATCTTAATTTTAATGAAAACAAAATAGGATTTGGACTGCGATGGGTGTGATTAATCATTGCCTTGCATTGTGTGAACTTCAACACAATAAATCGACACTATCATACCTGGTTTTGACAAAGACATTTTATCAAACGAGATAAGGTGATGATGCCTGTCCTCATAACATACGGGTCACGGACGAAACCGTAGCCGTAAATGACTATAAACTATGGATAGTTTTAAATCCGACAACTCCATTCTCATCTTCAATCTTCTCACCTATGAGTTAAACGTCATCAGGTTTTTAATCTAGCTCAGGAGATGCCTTTTGCGATTACAAGGTCAACACTACCGTTTCAACAGAAAGGAATGATTAATACGGCTATTTATACCACATACAATGTGAAACGAAAAACAGTAATGTCTTCATTCCTCAAATTCCGGACATTTTATCTCTTGCCTATTAAATAGACACTCTATGATAATCACCTTTGGTGAATTTGAGCAAAACAGAAACAGTTTACATTGTTGCCTGTTTAAAACGGTATTTTTCGACTGGTCAACCAATATTTTACAATCTAATGAAAGAGAAAACTGTGTGTTTGATTTATATTGAAGTATATATAAACGAACTCTTTTGGAATTCAATAGTAACATTTTGTACAGCATCACTGTGATGATCATCTTATGTAATTACTTTGACTGTCGTATTATCTTCGGGTCATGGAAAAGAAAACACTACAACTTGGTAGCAAAACATGACAATAAAAGAAATGTTCATTGAACCCCAGGTTGAACACTAAAGCGCTGATACATATTTGCAAGTCAAATCATTTTATTCTATTCTATTTCCTTCCTTTGTTTATTTTGAAAGTTTACCGATTCAATGACGTCAGTACCCCATTCCCAGATTACCACTATGAAAACTTTGGGGCCAACTCAAAGGGCAAAAAGGATATATGTCCTACATGGTCCTGGGATATATTAGGTACACGCCATGGCAGTTACCTAGTTTATTTCCGACAGCATATCAAATCCTTTATGACATTGCCTTCTGTGTAATAGTGTTAAAATATTTATAGCGAGAAATATATCTTGGGGAAGGTTGTGTGGACCGTATCAAAATCAATCCCACTCAGTTTTCCTTCCGTATGTGGCACCCAAGTTATACGCTAGACACAAAGCCTTTCTCATAATATCTTTGATAGCAACTTTATGGACCACATCTCTTCATCGTTCTATTGATCTACCGTTCTATTGGAATCTCAATAAGCGCCTTTGCGTTGGCAGGAAAAATTGACAAAGACAACCCGGAGACTTTCCACAGGCACCAAAGCTGAAACATCAGCGTTAAGACGTGGGAATGCTTATTTGAACAAAGATCTTGAATAAAACATACCTATTATCTGACAATCCACAGTGTCTAACCCTTAATTCATTGACCTAAGAAATACCAGATAAGCCTTAGGAGGAGAAAGAACGCCTATTCATTGAATAGGACAGGTGTCGCCAGAATAACAGTGTCGTGTGTTTACTCGACCTTGTGTTTGTATTTCTGATCAAGACGATTGGCAAAAGAACCGAGTGACTTGGCCAGAAATACAATTCCTGAATAAAACAATTGTGCTCTTTGTTATCCTACAGCGTTGCTGCATATCATTTTGACCATAGTTCAAACCAGTCTATATACCCCTATAAAGCTGGGAGACTTTTAGAAACATTTTAATTGTAGCCCAGTTTTATAAGGACAATTGTGGCAAAACAAAGGCCTTGTAAAACTCGTTGCCGCATTAATGATTCAAAGCGTCGTCGATTTGTCTGAACCCATAATTGATTGATTTGATTTACATTGTTTCGAGTAAACAGAGAGTCGTTGGCATTGAAGAAAGCGAAAGAGAAAAGAGAACATGTATATTTAGAACACATATATTTATATTTAAGACACATAACACATATCACAGGAGACAACTCTAACTTGTAGCATAATGTGTGAAGTTTAAAAAAGGCAAAACAATAAGCTGTCCGGGTCGGGAATAAAGCACCAATGTGATCGGTCTATCCATAAAACTAGATCGCCGTGATCGCCAATGTGATTGGTCCATCCATAAAACTAGATCGCCGTGATCGCCAATGTAATTGGTCTATCCATCAAACTAGATCGCCGCGAAAAGTCATATACTTGAAATGTGTCTAGACCTTACTACATTGACGACACTTCTGTAAGTTTGATGTTGTTGTTTAGTTTGTATTGTGTCACAGAGGCACCCGCCAAAAATACGCAGTTTCAGTATAGAAGTTATCTATACTCATAAACAATTAGATAGATGTATTTCTGGAATCTTAGGAATCCGAAAAGAAGCATGAATTAACCGCATAGATTGCCTCGGAGCGAACATTATGATAGAGCACAGTCCATTTAGTTACAACATTGAACGCTAAAGAGTTGATACATATTTCAGTATACGTAGCTTGTCATGCAACACACTTTATGGTATGCATAGTTAGGGCTTAAATTAAATGCATTAATTTATTTCTTATCTTTATTTTTCATTTTCATGCAATTATTAATGACGTCACCATCCAATTCCCAGATATCGCCATCTATACCTTGTTTGAACTCTTTTATTAGGTAAGGATATATATCCCACATGACCCACTGAGAAAATGAAATTTTATGCGCATTCCTGTACCCTAGTGAATTGCTATCAGCGTTAGAAAACCTTGAAGACATTTCCTTTGGTGATTTTTAGCGAGAAATATATGTGTAGGTTTTGTGGAGTGTTTTTAAAGTAATCCCAGATGAACACTTATCCTTCCTTTCAGGCGCGCATAATCCCTGATATAATCTGTTTAGACCACACATCTTTGTCTTTTTATTGGTCGCCTAGATCGCTTGATTCGGTATCTTGCGTTGGCAAGAAAATTGACCAAGACACACTGGAAACTTTGCCCGAGGGACCCAAAACCGCATCATCAGCGATAACACGTGTGAATACTAATGTGGCCAAAGTTCGTGAATAAAACATATCTACAATCTGATAATCCACAGTGTCTACTCCCTACCTCACTGAACTTCAGATGAGCCCTGGGAGGAGAAAGGGCACCAATCCAATGAACGGGAGATATTTTGCCAGAAAAACAATATTGCAAGTTTACTCGACCTTGTGTATTATTTAATTATTTTGTTGATTTATTTATTTCGCCACAAAGAGTAAGTCCAAAATGGTCTGTCTAAATGAAAGTATTTTTATCCCTGAGCCCGATAATTGACAAAGGAACTGAGTTATGTTGACCACATGCCTGATTTTTTTTCCCCGAACAAACAAACACATGCTAGCCTAGGCATTGACTCGGTTGAATCGATTGATGACCTCTGTAAACATAATCATTTGATTTAATTTGAAGGCTGCCAATATTTGATGCATGGTGTGTATATTTGTGCCCATGACATGAATCTCACAATTCGTCAGAACTTCTAATCTCCAAAGTAACACTGAACAGATAAATAGTAGGATTTCAGGAATAACAACATATATATGTTTAGAAACGTTATTTTGAAAGCGAGTGACGGGTACCTCGAGCAATAATCGCCATCTATACAACTCAGCTTAACAAGGCTGTTTCCTGGATATCGTAATTATTTTTGTTCTGTAGTGATTGGAACAGATCCCGACACACTTTCCAAATAAAATATTCCCAGGGGCAGTCTCCTTCACTGTAAATTATTCTGGTCACATTCAGTAAAAGGAAATATGTAACACCAAACGTCCAATGCAATTAGAAGTCAGCTATTTTTCACCCTTTAAATTTCAAAAAATGGATTCATTTGCTAACAGAATGCCTGATTGATGAGTTATACCGAAGTCCAAAGTATATATTCAGTTCGATTATTTTGTCAACTTTTTGGTCTGTGACTCTAAGTAGATGGATGTGCAGAAATACAATTCCATCGATAAAATTTAACAGAAAATGGACGATGGGAGGCATGCCGGGAGACTAAGTACAAACTAGTCTAACGTGTAGTGGAGAATCATAGTTTGTATGCAGTCCGTCATAATAGTTTTTATATCTTACCTACAAGTCATAATTCTGCTACCTGGCCAAAACTGCATTTGACTTACAAGATACAGCAAAGGTATACAGCAGGAACATCATAATCAGCGAAGGAACTGGCAACGCACATACATGTACATCAAGTGATACGGTTCACCTGAAGGAACTACCAATGTGATGCTGCGTTTGATTGTTTCTTTGATTAATGGTATCGGTAATGTGGGTTGCGTTCGCGCGCCTTCCCAAGGTAAGACCACAAGGGTGACATAATGTCATACTTCCCTAAGGGATTCTCCCTGCGCGTGAACGTTTTCAGAGGTCAATTAAAAATGGAAGTATAAACCGTTAACCGAAAGCGAAACCTTATAACGCAATGCTAAATTCTTCGCCAAAGATTTCAATATTTTTTCTGCAATTATTGGGTGACAGTCATGATCAATTCTAACGATAATTATATAGATATAAAAGGTGTGTCGGGCATAAAAAAAATATGTAAACAGAAAAAAAAAATTTATATCCAGCTACACGACAATTAATTTTAAAAACCCGTATCGAACATTTTCAGTGCCGCTATTTTACGGTCTTT
>JAQQZZ010121881.1:0-14509 GCA_030265115.1 Mopalia vespertina
GATTTGACTGGGATTATGAGCATATCTTTTCAAAAAAAGCCTCTAGTGGTGGACCTGCTAGCTACTCAGCTTGTTTATCTGATTTTGAATAATATGAATTTAGATGTCTTGTATATGAACTGATGTACTGATAAATAGCTTATTTTCTCAGTCACCAATGCTTCCTGCTTTATTTATATCCCGCTTCAGTGCTTATTATATATAATTCCGTAACTTATTAAACTTCTCTGATTTCATTCAGGATCATTACATATCCCTAACCCAGACCTGCCTACCCTAGAGGAAATTTATTTGTAAAACATTGTTTTTTTTTAGGGGTTTTGTTTTCCATTTTGAGTATTTTTGTGTTACAGCATAGAACAGAATATTCCAATACATTTATTCAACACTTCTCTTAACTCATAAAATTTTATCTGATTTTTAATTATAGGCTGAAGGATGACATTCAGTTGATTAACTGTTGAAATAGCTCATTTGCTCAGTCGCCTTGCATCCTGTCTATTTTTTTTGTTTGATATATTTCAAATTTTTGATGTCAGAAATTGTTTGTGTCAGGACAGTAACATCCATCATAATACATTTGGCAGGTCAAGCGTCATAGGATAAAGAAACTTGTCTTATTAATAGTTGATACGTGTACTTCCTGTTAGAATTCGTGTCAGCTTGCCACCTTGACCTTTTTGTGAACTTTGACACAGTAGCGAGTTTGTCAATCATTTTTTCCATACATCATGAGCTGTCAGATTGTGTCATCCCTAGAGCCCTCTGGCTAAGGGCAGTATTTGAACTATAGCAATGCGGTCATTACTTAGCACTGGTGGAAGATAAACTTTCCAACGTAATCCAAACGCTACACATTTATTGGTTGTGCTGGTGTCAAGAACATCTATGTTTGTGCTGTTAAAGCCTATTAATGGGACTTGGAAGTAAAATGAAAATTAAATTTTATAAAATTGTTGGAATACACAGCCGTCATAAAAGTTCAACACCCTTGAGCACAGCCTAAACACCAATCAATAAGTCAATTAATTCATCCCAAACTTATTTCAGAACTCCAATCTTTATCTATGGTATAAAACATCAACCTATCAATCAATCCAATCTTTGTGCAGAAAGCCGAACTTGAAGCTAGAGTGTATATTTGTGCGAGTGGGTTTTTTTGCACCATATTAATCAATGGAGGCATGTAATCTTTGTCTACATTTTATAGATAAATTGTGACACAAAACACCAATCAAACAAACAAATTATTGTGTCATGAAGAACAGAATTTACATTATTTACATTATTAGAAGAACTAACTAGACGAGAATGTTTAAGGCTGGGATTTGAATTCTATTAGAAAAGTGTTCATTATTATTTGAATGACCCAGCTCTTAAATGTCTTTAGAATAAGCTATGAAGAAATATCTTTGCAACATTTTTTTGTAATTTGTTACTATGACTTACATGTATCTCCATAAATTTCACACCTCTGAGAAATTCTTACCTGGGTAAAACATTTCACACCTGTATTTGTATATGGAATTTTCATATATTATGATTATTAAGAAAAGGTGATTTCACACACTGATCATATGAATGCAATCCACTGTGTATTGATTTTGTTAAGCTTGATGAATGATTAAAATGAAAATCACATTTTTATGAAAGTCATTGATCTTTGTTCATTTTTAAAGGTAAACAATTTTGTGGTGCTCATTTATCCTATTTAGTCCTGTCTGTACTTGTTTCCTAATCCTCTACTTCAGGTGACTCTATTGTTGTTCTTAATTCCATTGGGGCCACTCAACTGTACAGGTATTTAATGATCAGTATTCTAACACAGGTGTGTTCAAGTGACTTGTCTTAGGATCATACATGTAAGGTGGGCTACCTGCAGAGAAGAGGTACCCTCCCGCTGTCAGGTGACTTAGCTTAAGGTCTCAGGTGAGTTACCCTCTGAGAAATGGAATTAAACCACAATATAATGTAATTCTTTTTGTACACACCTGTAATTAGAGATTAGTCAAAGTGTTCGTTCAGGCTTGTTACCTGTCATACCTGAACAGTTTTAAACTCTCGCTCTTCACAGTTGACCTGGCAGTTAGTCGATCAGGTATGCTTGGTCATTCAGTATGTATTTAGTCAACCAGGCAAACTGGACGGTTTAGAGCACAGGTAGTTTGTCAGTGAATTTAACACTCACCATTCTATGATCTGAGGTCAGCAATTTTCAACAATTTGAACACCTTGAAACACCCTTTCTTTGGTCAACTTAAGTATTAAATAGCTTCTAGAACGTTGATAACCTGGCACCAGTTTTTTTGTACAAATATACTCTGGATTAACCTGGATCATTTTGGTGACATATTCAACAGGTATGTACATTAAGAATATCAGTTTTGTAATTAATTTTTCATATCGTTTGAAAAGGATGTTAGTGAAGATGTTAAGACACGCATTAACAACTAAACATAATGCTGTTATCCAAAAGTATCCTTAGAACTGGAGCGACTAAAGATTGTTGACAAAGAATGTATTAAGTGTACTGCATTTTGTGTGTTTTTATGGTAACATGTAGGATATAGAAAATAAAAAGCAACTGGGATATTTTATAATACTATCTACAACATGTTGCATCTCTGAGTAAATATTAAAATTGTTAGCAGGTTGTAGGGAAGTTACTTAATAATTTAAAACTCGGAATGACAAAGAAAATAAAGCCATCAATTTATGAATGATTTCCTTCAAGTTGGCAGTGAGCGCAAAAATTAGAATAGATTTATAACTAAATTGATTAACAAGGATCATATGTAACTTACAGTATTAGTTTTAAGATTGTCGGTTTTTTAATTAGACAAATTAAGAAAGATATCTTTAACATTTGTTTTATTGAAAGCAATAGTTACTGTAACACAGGATAATAAATAGTCCAAACCCAACTAATTCAAGCAAAAGGTTTTTGTCGGTATTTTGTGGACTCGTCAATACATGTAGGGTAACAGGTGTGTTTAATGTATCATTGATTACAATTACCTGGACATAAATAATGGCAATTCTGTATGGACACCGATAAACAAACATTGTATAGTTTTGTTATTGGGTCACACAGAAGTACCGGCAGTGTAAATGTGACATACAGCTTTATTGATAGCAATTTTGGTGTTATAGTGCTGCAAGTTTGCTGCATCTATTCTGAAAATTTAGCAAACATAAAAAATGAGCTATGTAGTCTGTTATTTCACTTATCCTTTGGAAGCTGTACATCAGTATGAAGTCAACAAACATAAAAGAAAGAATTTGATAATCTATAAGGTTACATTGATATTTTGACAAATTTTGATTCATTGACGAATACAGCTGTATACATGTAATATAAACATATCAGGGTACAGCATTGCTGTGGTGAGTGCTAGTGTTTCCAACAGTACGCTACACTGTTCCATTGGACACCAGGGGGATTCCCCAGTCAGTCTGTCTCTAGTTGGGGGTTCCCCCAGCTTATTGATTAAAGAAAACAATAAGCCAATAGGGGTAGCACTAATCAGGAAATGCATCCCGCTAAACATGTGTCTGTTTCCTCAGTAAGTACACACAGCGTGCATGTTAGTCAGCGGGGGAGAGCTTATTACCTTTGTCTAGTAGTGATATCAAACTGAGCTGATGCTTGCTAATATACATGTATATTCTATGGTATCAGCTGTCTTGAATGTAGTTTATAGGGAACATTCAGTGTTAATGGTTTATTGTTTGTGTACAGTTAGTCAGTACTTCATCTGATACTTTTTTAATTGAAATGGGTTTTATGCCTCCCAAACACACTTTCTAAGTTTCTAAAAAAGAACAGGTGATTTTAAGGTACATGCAGGCATTCTGAGATGGATTCAAAAGGTACATACATTTGTAGATAAAACCTTTTCGATTATAAATTCTGTTTTTTAGGTATTTTTAGGAGTTGTTTTCTCATTTGATTGATATAAACCCTTGATAAAAGCTGTGTATCAATAGCACATTTATAATTTGCAAAGAATGTTTTCCGAGTTTTTCCCTTGTCAACAGATGCATTACTTGTGGTCTTTTGCCTGTCATATGCAGATTTTCATATGAGCGACCAGTCATTTCATAATTTATTTTTCCCCATCTGCTAGGTTTATATGAGAATTGTTAAGGCCATTAATCACAAATCGTCCGTACTTAAAAATGGTTCTGTTTTATTGCTGTATCTCCATCTTAGTCCTACTTTTATTTTTTGTGTCCTGCAAGAAGTTCCTGTGACTTATGGCTGTAGATAAAAGATCCTGGTAACACAAAACTGATTTGTAATTTTGTGCCGTGTAATTTCACCTACTTTTTTGATTGCACCATGATTTGCTTGCTGTGCCTTCTTTACTTTGGTTCTTTCCTCCAAAGGTTGGTTGCCGTTGCCTAATGGAGGATTCTTCGTCTCTCATACATATGACGTGAATACCCTAAATCACTTCCAAATTCGTCCATAATATGGCTACTTTAAAAGTTATTTTAAAGACTTAGAAATGGTTCCTGAAAGACAGATTAAACATTTTTCAGTTAGTAAACATCAGGAGTTCTCAGATAACATAAATTTGTTTCCCAGGAACCATATCTTAGCCCTTAAAATAGCTTTAAATTAGCCATGTTATGGATGAAATTGGAGGTGATTTACAGTACCTTTAAGTAAGGCATGAAACTCCATGCAAACAATTTTGTTAAGGAGATATTTGTCATAGTTAATTTATGTTCATTTCAGTGAAGTTGTACTTAGTAACACACCATTAGCTGTAAATGGTGTTCTATTGTAGTGACTATGCCATTGAAACGCTGAACAGATTAAAGCCAGTATAAAGACACAATTTTACAGCTTTATTTATTTCCAGATGATTTGTTCAGTTGTAGCAAGCACCTGTTGTCAGACAGTACAAAATCTTATCATAAATAACCAACTGTCAGCATAAAGTTAGACATCAAAGTGAAAATATTGATTTATAAAAAATAAAACCAGAATATATTTCTTTTCTGAAGCGATACTTTGTTGGGGCCTCAAAGAAACTTTGTTATTGATTATGTAATACTGTACCTCTATTTCTTAGCAATTGTGTTTAATATTTATTTTCCTGAATAAATCCTGTTCTGATTGAGTTTTGCGTCTTTGAGAAAAAATCTTTTAAAAAGTGAATTTTAACAGTACTTTTGTTATTTTTGGATAACACGATCTAAGTTTGAACAGATTCTAGTTTAGAATATGTTGCAGGTTGAAATCAGCCCGGGAATCGAGCCAATGACTCATACTAGATATATATCAATTGAAGAATTATAGGGAACTTTTGGGGCGGGTATATCTGTGAAGGGATCTTTATGTTTGCCCTGGTGCTCTTGGATCTAAGTGTCAACAAAAACCTGATCCGTTTGTAGTGTCTTGGGAATGTCCAGTCAAGGGTGGTTTCCTTGGGCTGGCACGCCATCATATGAGTGAAATAACCTTAAGTACAGCGTTATACCCTAATCAAACAAACCATGGTGGATTGGATGATATTTAACTTAAAAGGAAATAAATTCGTCTCAAAACAAAATTAAATAAGAAATTTAAACCTGATGGTGATAACAGATGTGTAAAGATTTCCGATAATAGAGTTTCTAAGTGAAGAATGTCTGCAAAGAAATGTAAAATATTCAGTTAAAGTATGGTAATTGCTTGCATTGAAAGGGCTCTTTAGTGTTGAAGGATCACTGAAGTGGCCCTAAAGTCAGCTCTATTTGTTAGTCTATTGTATGTGGTGGCAGCTGACTAACATTGTTTACTCCAGCAAGAGGTTTTTACTCTGCCATTGTTTGGTGACTGCACACAGCTCATTCTATACAACCTGTTTAAAATCACCTGGGGTTTTAATGGCAGAGAGGTGCCCCTTCCACCCTCTCAACCTTGGCATATAAAGCTAAGGGCTATATCTACACCCATACCCTTTGATCCAATACCTATCCACCAAAGTACCCTTCAGCCTCAGGGTGAACATTAGATACACATATCTCACTATTAAAAGAAACTTCATGCCACAGAGCTGTTCTTGTGACCATTGATAATTATTTCCTTATATTTGTTTATCTCTCCCACTGGTTGATTGTAGTATCTTAGCATACAAGAAATATCATTGTTCAGCAGAGGATACGGTCGGAGCTCCCTGTTGCCCTGGTGCTTTTTGACCAAAAGGGCAACATGAAGCCCTCTGTTTATGGGCTCGTACACCATTATGTGAGTGAAATAATTGTAAGTACGGCATTACGGTTAAACAAACAAAGAAACAATCAGACAAACAAAACAATTTATCAGACAGAGCAGAGCTCACTACAGTTCAAAGTTGTGTTGTATGGCACTGACATTATGTAAGTGAAATACCTCTGACTGATAGTGTTTAAGACAATCAATCAATAAACTGTAATACATTTTACTGAACGCCAAAAATGTTCTTTGCTGTCTAGAATCACCAAGATAGTTACTACATTGACAAGCAAGCCCTCTGTGTATTTATAGGGAATTACGTTTTGAGCATGGTTAATGTTATTGTGTCGTTACTTAGTTCTGGTGTGGATGTTAATTTTTCAAGTGAGCAGACCACTTTGCATTTAAGCATGAGTTAGTATCCAGAAATTGTATAACTATGAGTTAGTAATGTCTGTACACTGCCATCAGGGGTAAATCCTACTGAAATGACCTTGACCCCTGCACTTAACACCTTCCAACCAACCAATCAATACTCATTAATAAAACAAACTGTAACATCCATTTACCTCACCTCAAATTAGAACAGTATTTATCAAATTACAAGACAGTCTGTGTGAAACAATAACACTGTAATAATGCTTCAGGGCAGAAAACATTTGCTCAATAGTCATATTTATTCTAACAATATACTGAAAAATTTTGGGGTGAATCTTTTTGAAAATGTCTTTAATCCTGTTAATCTAGATTGGTATTTCCACATATACACCTCCTATTTGGTCTAATTAGAGGTGGAACAGCCAGGTAACACCTGTTTTGATAGAACTTAAGAAATCAACTGTTACCTTAGATGTGAGATATGTCACATTTCAGATGTAGTCAATTCACGTGTAATAATTGAAGAAAGGTGGTTAAAACGCGAGGGAAATTAGTCTGGGTGATGTAATTACGACTCAACTGTCACCACCTTTGTCTCTCAGCCCACGCATGGTCACATAAACTCAGGTGTTACAATTGGAACTAAAATGTAAGGGACTATGAGTGCTAAAAGTGAGGTGCTATGAATTTCTAAGTGTCATTATATTATTCTTATGATGCCAGCTATTTTACCTGTGTAATATACAAAGACGTTTAACATAATGAGCTAAAGGTGTGTTTTATGTGTTATAATTCTGAAGGAAAGTGATATATGTGTTAGATATTCTTTGTTTAAAACTAGTTCAGTCTAAATTTGAGAGTAAGTGGTATAAACTCGACTAATTGCTATTCTCCCGTTGAGTGTGAAATACCATGTCATTCACAAGAGAGTATTTTGTTTAGAGTAAGTTAATTTTCACAATCACGCCATGTTCAGCAGTTTAGTGAAGTCTTAACTCCACAAAGTGTTGTTAGTTTTGTTACTTTTCTCTCAGGTGTAAAATGTCAGATTAGACCAATCTTTATACTTAAAGGTACAGGTGAACAGGTAAACTTTCTAACACAAAGCTACTTTGTTATCCAAATTTTAATTGTGTCAGAATACCTGGGTACTCTAAATCTCCTTGTTATTTGAATTAGGAAATTACTTCTACTTAAAAATAGGCAAAAATGTAGGACACAAATCTAAGATATTTATGGATGTTTAATTATCTATATCATTAAGTGTGTAGCTATTCATACAAACAGTTCTTGTTGACTTATTTTATTGGTATCTTATGTTACCTGCGGGTCCCCCCATCTGTCAAATCACAGGTATGATAAATCAGGGTTAATCTGTTCAGGTAAACAATCATCCATCTTATACAGGGGACTTCTATCAATCTATGGACACTAAATATCCAGTAAATCTCAGGTGAAAAATCATCAAATCAGGTGTAAAAAACATTTTGCCTGCAGCGCTGTCTTTGATGTTGGAATTCATTAGCATCCTAGTCATTACTTTTCCAGAGTTCACACTTTTGACACCTGTGTATTACGGGAATTGAGACCAATCTCACAAAAATTCCATCTGAACCTGTTTAACTGGAGAGAATCTAGTAAGATTTTATCACTTAACCATGCGAAAGAGGTTCTCCATTATTCAATATAATGGATGTGCGGCCGTGATTTGGTGGTAAGTGTGTCAGCCTACTAGTCCTACTACGATGTACGGCAAGGTTTTTCACCGTGTTTAAGTTAGGCACACTGTGAAGTGGATAATCTGTCATCAGATATGTGAAATATGGTTATGTACGAATTTAAGCCCAAATCAATTAATCAAATCAATATAATTGTAATTAATCAGAATATTTAAGCACCCCTGTTAATGTGTAACACTAACCTGTTATAGACTTAATCTCTGCCTTAGTTTACAGACTGGCTATTTTTGTGCAAGATCTTTTCTCTACTTATACTAAAAAAAAAACAATTTTATAGACTAAGTTGTACTTTAAAATGTAGGTCCATTGCGGCAATTTTTAAATTGGTTCAAAGCTTTTATTTTCTATGGGAGCCATGAGCATATATCTCATATTGTTTCTAGTAAAAAAAGATTAGACAAGTTGACTAATTTTGATGCAGAGTAACAATTAAAACAATATCAAAAATCATGCAATACAGTAATGTATGTAATGTGCAATAAATTAGTTTGCTGGGAACCTGGTTTACATATCAGTTAATATGTGTTTGGTCCTGAACAAATAATTGTCCTTGCCTACACCAGAAATAAACAACTGTAGAAATTACAAACATGTACCGTACTGTAATGATTCCACACAAATATAAATTAATTATTATTTTGTTGTGTTCAGATAGTTACATCATTTAGATTCTTTTATATATGTGCAATGGAGACATATTATTGGTTATTTAATTCAGTTGTAACGGTCGCAATACATTAATACAGTGGAAGTAACATCCTTCCAACCACAGAAACTCCATCCAGTAGACTCTGGCATTGTTCAACATAAAGGGGACAATGCAACAGACAATTTTGTAAAAATCGCAAAAAATCCTTTAGCAGTACTTTCCACAATTATTGAAAAGCAGATTCTGGCCTTCATCATCCATTCATTGTGGCGGGTGGTTGGAGGGAGCTTCATGTTGCCCTGGTGCTCAGAGCTAAAGGGAAACAGGAAGCCGATCTGTTTGTGGTGTTTGTATTGTGTCCTATTATTGTCCCGACTTATTTGTTTGTTGCCAGGGGTGTCAAGGGTGGTTTCCTTCACCCATTGGGCTGGCACATCATCATATAAGTGAAATACCCTTGAGTGCGACAAAAAAACACAATCAAACAAACAAAACAGTCTATTCACTGTGTACATCGGCATGATCTTTTACAGGAGTATATGTATATTGATAGACCACTAGAGCAGTTTCTATCAGGTAGGGTCCTCTCGCTAAGGGCAGTTTGTTTGAAGAGCAGCAATGCTGTCTTTATACTTAGCACTGGCGGAAATTGAACTTTCCAACATTATGGAAACTCTTCACATCTTGGTTGTGCTAGTGTCAATTATTGTTGGAAAACACTGCCGTCATGTAAGTGAAATACCCTTAAGTACGGCGTAAAACCCCAATCAATCAATCAATCAATCATAAGTGAAATACCCTTAAGTACGGCGTAAAACACAAATCTATCGATCAATGAATGTATGAGGTGGGATAAGTTATATATTTGTAGGATAGAGGCTAAGTACATGTATGCTGGAATAGCCATTTTGTAAGGACTAAAGTGTTACTGAAGGAGGCAGAATCTTGACAGGAACCTATAACCAAGCTGTTAAACTGGATCTCATATACAGGCCTGTACTGTTGGGGAGAACAGATCAAACAGGGTCTTCCCATGGTTATGCAAACTTATTTTAGGAGGACAGATTTATAGGTTTCACAAATTGTTTGCAGTGTTCGTATAAATTTGCATTTTTCTATTGAATTTTACCAATTTTGTCTAACAGATCATCAATAAAAGTTTGTATTATAAAGCAATTTGGCATTATTTTTCATAAATGCACATTTATGTATTTACAAAATCAGCCAAGCAGTGGCAAATGCAGATGTTAAGTTATTTCACAAAGTTTTAGATGACTGATTTTGGGGTCTTGGTTTTCAACTGGTCTTGGTTTTCAACTGGTCTTGGTTTTCAACTATCGGTCATCATATCAGATAAATTCTGCACTATAGCTATTTTAAGAGAAGGGAAAAGGTACTTTGGAGACACAGAAGAAAGACAGGCATCTGTGACCCTAGTACAAACATGGTCCAGTGAATATTTGAGTTGACATGTAGTTAGACAGACCATTTTTGATTTGATGTATAATAGTGTATTGATATAATCAATCCTCAGCCAATAAGCCTGTGTTACTATTGTGTTGAGTCAGGGGATTGTTTTATGTCTGTGTCAATATGACAAGGACCAGGTTAACTAGCCTTCATTGGCACTGATATCATACCCAACCAATTTAATAGACTAGTAGTGAGCTGTAGGCCTTGAGGCATCTTCACCTGTATATATCTACCTGTAATCAGAGAGCAGGGTCACCTGACTAAACTGCCACGCTGCTCAGTTAGATGAACAACTCCAGCGCAGAGCCTCTCTTTATTACGCTGGTAATTCTAGATTCCAGAGAAGGGCTCAGCTGGTGTGATTGAGAGGGACATGACCTGGTGGCCATTCAGAGTCCCTTCACGGTATTGTGGATTTTAGGACTACTGGCTACGGATCTAGTCCTTAATGTGGATGTGAATAGAGTCTGGCTGAGGACTATCTTCTCGTATTGCCACCACACAGCGAGACTAGTATGCTTTATGATTAGAAGATTCACAGATAGTGACGGTCATGGTATGGTGAATTTAACAGGACTCTAACTTTAACTTGGATTGTTACAATTGACATGTAGCAAAGACGTGCTTACTTTCAGTCCTACACAGGTAAGCTTACATGTACCGGTGTCCAAAGAACTTGTAAATAATGCTCACTTAAGATTTATGACCAGTGCATGTATAAAGGTATAATTTCTATCTATTCTAAGTTATTCATATATGAATGATTGGTAGTGTAGATATGCCTGTTTTAAGCAGGGGTGGAAATGTTTCAAATATTTTTTCTGACATTTTTCCAATTTTATCCTACCAGCCATTTAACATAATGTTAAACTCTGGGGATTTTTACAGGACAATCTCAATTTTTATTAGACATGTCCTGCAAATGTATAGTTATTTCCACCCCGGCCTACAGGTGTAATTAGTACCCATTCTGAGGGCAGCCTGTTCCAAAGGTAGATATATTGTCTTTACTTAACGATGGAGGAGCATTTTTTTCCAACAGTCAATGACTTAAATGCAAATACCTGTCACAATATATGTAGCAACCGTACCATAATAGTCCTGTCATTAACTTAAAAAAATATTCATCATAGGATATTGTGGCCATATATAATATGAACATCCAAAAGCTGTACTAGAACAATGGAAAACACCAATCAATCAATCAATCAATCAATCTTCTATACTGTTACATTTAATATTGACCAATATATTTATTGTTTGTACAGTAAATTTGCATATTTTAAAGCAAAAAAAAAAAAGGCAGAAAATGGTTAATATAAACCAAATAATACTAATGTAGAATTTGATTTATATATTTTGAATAAATGAAGAGAGAAAAATTTGCTTGCCTCCACCGGGATTCGAACCCGGTTTATATAAATATAAATACATAAATGCAGACGTAGTGTAAATCCAGAATTGATTTCTTTTCTGAATTACACGACTTATATATTATATAAAGCTCTTCAGTGGACTAGTGGTTTATATAATGAAGAATATAGAATTTCTTTAGAGTTGTCACTTTACTGTCAAACTTTGCCATACTTTAACTAAATAAGATTTATACACCGTAGATACTACATCTGTGTAAGTAAAGCTGGCTGTGTTAAGTTGTTAAGATGACCTGATTATAGACAGGTGTGTTCGTCCAGGTGACAGGATGTGATGGCCAGAGGGGCACCTACACGTTTCAGTATCTTACTCTGTAATACAATGATGTTTTCATGTTGTTTGGAAAGTGACAGTTAAAGTGACAGTATTTCTTTTATTTTGTGATAGCACTCTCCTTTTTTGATGAGTAGATGGTCAAAATTTTACTGTTGGATGTTTTGGTATTGGGAATTGAGTGTTCAATTCCTTAATGTTCTAACACTGACATGTCACAACTTTTTACATATGGATAAGGAATTAGCTGGTAAAAAGACATTATTGTGTAACATGTTGCAAAGCTGTAAGAATAAGAAATTAGCTGATAAAAAGGCATTGTTTTGTAACTTGTTGCAAAGCTGTAAGAATAAGAAATTAGCTGGTAAAAAGGCATTGTTTTGTAACATGTTGCAAAGCTGTAAGAATAAGAAATTAGCTGGTAAAAAGACATTGTATTGTAACATGTTGCAAAACTGTAAGAATCAGAAATTAGCTGGTAAAAAGACATTGTATTGTAACATGTTGCAAATCTGTAAGAATAAGGAATTAGCTGGTAAAAAGACATTGTTTCGTAACATGTTGCAAAACTGTAAGAATCAGAAATTAGCTGGTAAAAATACATTGTTTTGTAACATGTTGCAAAACTGTAAGAATAAGGAATTAGCTGGTAAAAAGACATTGTTTCGTAACATGTTGCAAAGCTGTAAGAAATAAAGAAATTAGCTGGTAAAAAGGCATTGTATTGTAACATCTTGCAAAGCTGTAAGGATAAGGAATAAGGTGGTAAAACAACATTGTTCTTTAACATGTTGCAAAGCTGTAAGACTAAGGAATTATATGTAGCTGGTAAAAAGACATTGTTTTGTAACATTGTTAACTTTTATGAATAAGGAATTAGTTGGTAAAGACATTATTTTGGTTCATCTGTGTCATGAATGTTGTGAGGACAGAGGACACTCTTTCAAAGGTGAAATGGAGCCAAGCTGCTCAGTGGTTAGCATGTTGGCAGACAGATTCTCCTTCTCCTTACCTGTCATAGGTTCAAGTCCCTTTGTAGGCCTCGGGTTTACATGTATGTCATACGAGCCACATGAAGTGGCTCTTGCAATCGGGGTGGTTTTTACGAGGTTTCTTAACGTTTTGCCACTGTATTAGTCAGGCATAGTAAGAATTGGGCAATGGGTCGTAATATAAGTAAAATACCCTTGAGTATGACTTCAAACCCCACACAAACATATAATGATCTCCCTTGCCATCAGTTTCTATCTCGCATTGATACATTGATATAGTAATGCTGTGACTTCCATGACTAAGTGCAGGTGCCCTTTGTGCTCACTAAGCATATATACAACGGGATTTGTTTCTCCTCTGATTAATAGCGTTTATTCAACAAAACATATTATTTCTCATGAGAATTATGTCTTCCTGACTATTGAGCATATGTTTGTGTAATAGAAGTGCTCCATATTCCTACTCCGTGGATTAGCTTTATAAGTATAATTATGTGGCTGCTAAAACTTTCTCACAATGCCGTTAGTCTGTGGAGGTTATCGAGCCAGGAATTCATCTCTTGGGAATCCGCCGTACATATAATAGTGATTTCTGTGAATCACACACCCTTCAGCTTGTAGTTCTAATTTCCGCCTTGTCCGTTGTAGTTGTTACCCAAGTTAATGAGCGAGAAATAACACAGTGAAACTGATCTACTGTACTGAATCCTATCAGCTAAATGTTCAACCCACCCAACAAAATTGAGTTGGGATTGCTGCTGAAAAATATTTAATAACCAAAAAGTCCTCTCATTTCATATGACTTGTAATTGTTATTTTTTTGTTTATAATTATGTTTTATGTAATCAGGTGAGATCTGGGTGTTTATATCAGTGGTTCTCACTGGTTACATTACAGTGGTTAATGATACGAGCACAACAAACAACCACAGAATTCATTACCCAGCCAATTCACTAAAATCAATGTTTAATTATCCGAAGCAACAAATTCTGATCATGCCAAAAACATTGATTGAATTAATTCTTGTATTTATAAGGGAAGTAAAATGCTATATTTGTTCAATGTGGCGATTATAGTCATATTGTTAGGTTTGCGATACGAATTAGTGTTAAGTAGGGAAATTTTGAAAAAATGGAGTTGTTCTCTGAATATAAATTATAAGAGAGAAGACCTGTTTATGTGATGACTTGTCCTCGCCTTCTGACTGACATGAACATGTACCGTGTTTTGTGTGGGTGTTTTATGCAGATAAGTATTATTCTCTATGTTGTTTCAACTGCCCACGCCCCGTGAGGGAGCGGGTGGGCCATGGCCCTGCAGAATATTCCCTCGGCTTCCTCGGTCGATCGTAAGAGGCGAG
>JAQQZZ010121892.1:0-14509 GCA_030265115.1 Mopalia vespertina
CATTACACTATCAATAGGTACTTTCTTGTGCTCTTTGGCGAGCCGAGGGGTTTTGGACAGCGGAGCTTCATGTTTAAACACTTCAGCGTTATTTTAGTGTGACTTTTAACTGCTGGAGTATATCGCCCTAATGCATGGCTTTTACGTATGCATGGGGTTTAAGGCTTATCAACCAATCGTTTCTAAGAAACGGAAGGCGCCTCAATGTCTTTTAAATAATTTGTGAATGGTTATAAATGTACATAAAGCTTTTGATGTTTCCCTACCAGTAGCAACAGAGTAGTTACAGCACACTTCCCTTTCATTAACGGACGGCTACTTTATAACATAGAGCCAAAGATTTGCAAATATATGTAAGATTTTTTCCCTAAACGGAAACAAGAATCGGTGTCAACTCGTCCCAACTTCTCTAACATCCACTTAGTTTGAGTTACATTTTCAAGGCAATCGGAACTGTTATGCAACAAACTGTTTAACAGTAGGCGCATGTTGAATTCATAAATATAGAGTATCCCGTCCTGTCGGATATTAGTTGAAATACAAGGCCAAACACAACCTAAGGTTGTCAGCAAGCGGAAAACAGTGGGTGTTCTGGAGACATCAAACTTCGGCGCACAAGTTCTCCTGACATCTATAGGTGGATTCCGTTGCCAGTTCGCCTTGAAAGCCTTGGTCGAGAAAAAAGTCGACCGATCCATATTCCGCAAATAAGGGGAATCCCCTGAAGTCGTTACTACAAGTCACACCGTAAGAATGCGCCTTTTAAATGCAGTCTCATGATACGATTTGTAGTTACGACTTATGGGGATTTCCCTTATTTGCAGCATTTTGATTGGTTCATAAAAAGTACAACACAGTCGATCAACCAAAAGTTTACGAATAAAGGAAATCCCCTTGAATCGTTACTACAAATCGCACTGTGAGAATGCACATTTAAACTCCAATGTTTTTCAGAATTTCGATTTATAATGCCCGACTTTATCAGCTTTATGCGAATGAGGAATTCAGGCTTGTATACCACTCCAATGCAATAAAATGATAAAAGAAAACAACACAAAAAAATGAAGTTCTGATGATATGAATCTGAAATATAACTGCAACATGACAATTGTGGCAAAATGACTACGTGTGATTTTCAGAGCATCATGACATCTCTTCTGATCCCCTGGCTATAAGCCATTTGTTGGAACCGCAGCAGTACTACCTTTACTTAGCATTGGAGGAAGATTAATTTTCTATTCTAGATGACAACTAATAGTAGAGCTAGTGGTAATTAATTTTGGAGTACACTCATACGTTATGGCATTGAAGTGACCTTGAGCAGGACATAATACACCAATCATTATCTATCATTTATCTTTTCTGTTGTTTTTGTTTTGTTGTTAATAATGGAACAGTGTTATAGTGGTACAAGGATGCGATCAATATAATGTGTAATCTGTGATAGACTAAATGTGTATCTTTTTGTTTAAGTTTGGGTGTTTTATTTGTATGAGAGATCGAACACTATATATTATTAACGGCACATACCAACAGTTTCAGTATTTGAAAATGGGGTAAAGAATTATCTCTCCATTACTGTTCAATCTCATTCCAAGACCAGCCGTTCTCTTGTGTTTTCTTTTCTCTTGTCTTTAATGTTTTGTTTTTTTCATTATAGCTGCAGATGTATTCGCCAGGTAGAAATCGCTACCCAGTAGTAAAATTCACACACCAATCCCAGCGTTATAGCCTGTGGGAGGTAGTGTTTAACTGAGCGAAATTTGGTCTATTTTCGAAATCAATATTTTTTTTTTTTTTTTACAAAATTATGCATCCGAAATGTTTGTTTCATGTATAAAACAAGAGACAGGCCCATCAATTGTTGATCAAGATTTACATATGGTAGATGGATCAAAGGTTTATATCAAACCCATTTTGCCCCCAAACCGGAGAGTGGTCCGGAGAGACTTTGTAATGCTTCGCCTAACGGATATATCTGTCTACCCGCTAGTGCATTAACACAGGCGAGACCTCAGCCCATTAGTATAGAAACATTTTTCCCACTTCGGTTGTTTTTCTGTTTAGAATGGATAGGAAAAAGAACAAATATAAAAACTGTCAAATGCAAAAATAAAGTGGAATTAGCCGATTTTCTGTGAATAACTGAACGCATTTCGGTGTTCTGGCCTAAACAATATTTCTGTGGCAATACGCTGCAGGCATTTGTCTGTCCTTTCTTTTCTTTTGAAGACTTTTGCTAATCTTTTGCAGTGTAGACTTTATTCCCTCTCCGAATAGGTTTGAAGGTGACTAAAATTAAAAATAAGAACAATTTGTCACTAAATGTCTGTAGCATGTTCTGGCCAACTTTAGAAACGCACCATGTACGAAAAGGTCTGTGTCTTTCTGATAGCTTTGATACTGACTCGGAAACAATACGGACTTTTGAGAATGTATGTCTTTCTTGGCATTTCTGCCATGTTATACAAATCGTGAATTCTTAGTTGGGGGTGAGGGTTGATGATAAAACTAACCCTAAACCTAACCCTTTTTGGCACTAAACTTGCCGCCATAGCTTACATGACTGACTATCGGTCTCTTGGCTGTTCACGCGGGTGATTGGAGGGAGCTTCGTGTTACCTTGGTGCTCTCGGAGCTAAAGGGGAACAGGAAGCCGATCTGTCTGTGGTGTTTGTATTGTGTCCTATTATTGTCCTGTATTTGTCCCGTCTTGTCTGTGTTTGATGCCAGTGGTGTCGAGGGCGGTTTCCTTCACCCATTGGGCTGGCACGTCGTCATATAAGTGAAATACCCTTCAATACGACGTAAAACCCCAATCAAACAAAACAAACAAAACTTGACTGTTCATCCATGTTACTGTTCTAAAAATATAAACACATCATACTTACATCGCTGTATTTAAGTTGTGTTTCCAACAGATTTTTATTTCATTATGGTGTTACGTTTCATATGTTTGTCAGTTCACAGTTCAGGCTATTTCTTCGCGCGTGATTCTGATAAGTTTTATGCCGTCTGGCGCAGAACAGTGTGTGCCAAACATAGCCATAAAGTTGGTACGTAGCACAGAAGGAACATACATTTTCCAACAGACTAAAGCGCTTCACGTTTTTGGCTATTAAAGTGTTCCTATACTGTTGGGTTACATCAATGTCATATAGGTGAAATATCATTTAACTGGTGTTAAATACTCATTCAAATAAGTCATTCAAATCAGGTTCGCACAATGATACCTCAATCGTGACACCTGGATTTAAACGGCAGAGAAATCCACTGAAAACACAACTTGCCATTATGATATGATATGATAAGACTTATTCACCGTAAATAATAGAATTTTATTACGGTTTACATTTGAAAAATTTAAATGTGGAAAATGAAGACTTAAAATTAAGTGACATTGCATTATGAATGCATAGGTCAAATCTATATACCTTCACATGCATTCAAACAATATAGGTATAATTTGCCCGCGTCTTCGCTTCCGCATGCATATATCAATATAAATAGATAATCGTTCTCTACAACACAATTATACAAACTATTATTAAATACAATATTTAGTCATATAAAATTTATTTAAATAAAATTTTAAAAAGCGGCTTAATTCGAGCCCTTATTTAATAGTACTGGGACATTAATTCCAGTGGGACATTAATTCTAGTAGCTTAAATAAATCATATAGAACAAAGCCATTTACAATTATTAAGACGTTGATAGAATTTATTGAGGAACTATTTTAGCCACAATTTGACGTAAACATCATCCCTTGGATTTCCAGCCTAATAATTCGCAGCAATTTGAGTTGTAAAGCTTTTACCTCTTCTTATTTTAAACTAATAAAAAACATTCTACACAAGTAGGTCTTGTTTAATTACTATCCTTAAAAAACTTTATTGACACAATTATGTTTAATGGCCTCCTCTAGAACAGAGTTTGTTTTTTTGTAAGCTGCCCGTAATAGTATTGAGTGCTCCGAATGAAGTGGGTATTAACTACACTGCTGTTTTTATTGATTTATCGCACATTTCCGTGAGTGGATTAACACATGCTAGGAAGTTATTATCGTGGAAAGAGCCGGTTTAAAAAAAACAAGGCGCTGAAGAAAAAAGTTATCAGATTAGCAGACACAAAAAGTATAACGCTCAAAGGATTGTTCGTCCGTCTGTTGGTTTGTTTCTTTCTTTGTCTCATGGCTCAACGTCGTTCCAAACAATACACAACATTATACGCCGTTTCAAACAGATGTACAACAAGAGCGCGGTGCGGGTATCTGTCCACCGCTGGTTATATGAGCGTACATTTTAACGTAACGGTGGCAACGGTGAGTTTCGTTTGTTTGTTTGATTGGAATTTAAAGCCTTTCTTACGGTTATTTCACTCACATGACGGTATGTGGCGAAGATAAGATGGCGATGCCGCTGGTTTATCCCATAGTGCCGTCTCTGTTGAAAGCTAAAATATGAAGTTCGTACTTGAATGTTACAAAATACCATAAAATGTGAAGTTCGTACTTGATGGTTACAAAACACCATTACATGTTAAGTTCGTACTTGATGGTTACAAAATACCATAAAATGTGAAGTTCGTACTGGATGGTTACAAAATACCATAATATGTGAAGTTCGTACTTGATGGTTTACAACATACCATAAAATGTGAAGTTCGTACTTGATGGCTACAAAATACCATAAAATATTAAATGCTTGCTTTTGGTAACATTTAATATTAGTCCATTGCAAAGAAAATACAGCATGTCTGCTGGAGCACTTGTGCCCTTAGACAGAGGCTGCCCATTCCATTATATCTAACTAATAGAACAACTTCATATGGTTGAACCATCAGAATGGCGTTTATATCATCAGTTAAAATTTTAGTCCTGTAAATTCAACAATTCGTTTCGCAATTTTCTGACTGGCATAAGGGTATGCGAACGGGCAAATTTATAACTTTATAAATAACCATACAGTACTTTGCGGCACCAGATGGGAATATTACAACATGTTAGTCAACGCCCACTATATTCATTGGTGAACAATTTGGCGGTTAATGTTGTGATCGTCGATTCAAGGGCTTCGTAGCTGTTCTAACCCACTTAAAGAAGCCACAAATAATCTCGATACTTTCTTCCAATAATGGGTTTGCTTGTTTATAATCGACTTATTCCTGCTCGAAAGGACGCGATACATTGAGAACAGGAAAGATACAATAAACACAACAATAATGGCTAGAATGTATGGTGAATAGAAAGGGGGGGACCCTAAACACATGTACACCACGTAAGGAAATAGTGGCAGAAAGTAAGTCTCCTACGATATTAATAATTGTTGAGATTTGTCGGTAGGAGAGGTAAAGACATTTTGTTTGCAGTTTAAATGCTGTTGAAATAAACACTGTTGAATTGGCAAATCAATAGAGACACTTTGAACAATCTCTTTGATTTGAGGCCAATAAAAGTAGAAATTCCAGGTTGTTTGAGATCAGTTGCCTTTAAAGTCCATACCTAATAACGTTGGATTGGGGTTACGTATTTTGAGACCTTTGACATTGTACACTCCTACCGACAAATGTCAACAATTATTAAATTCCGTAGGTGTGACATTCTGTCACTCGTACAGTTCTACCTATCCTAGAAGATAATTGATGTGTAAGACAATTATGTGTATTTATGTGCATAGCATAGAAATTTAATTTATGTGTACATTTTAATGACCTATTGTGTATAACGATTGTTTTCTTTTGTTTATTCTTTTTCTTTTTTATTCACTTTTTTCTTTATTAGAAAGGGGATCTTTTTTTGTCCAATTCTGTGTTAGCGTGTCTTACGAGAGGGATTATTATATGGACGAAAGGCTCTTTATCTGATGTTACAGTGTATACTAGTTTCCGACTTTCCAAATGATCCAAGCGTATTATTAACAACATAGTAAGAAGCGAATGTAACGGTTTTGGAAACCGATAAGTATTTTAGTCAATTATACCACACGTAATCCTTAAAACGACCATCTGAGTTTGTAAATAATTGTTAACGCTGTCTGGTTACCAAGGCCGTTGAGGGATTTTCCCCGTTTACTGTGATCAAGGAAGCAATGTCTTATCTGTTAAAGGAGCCCCACCAAACCTCCATACTTTCTGCCAATAATGAGTCGGCTTCAGGATGCTATAATCGACTTCTTCCTCTATGGCAGGACGTGATACATTGCGATCGGAATGGAGACACATAAAGACCATAATCAGGTTGACTAAAGTAGTATGGCTACATTATGAACAGGAAATAGATGCAATAAAAAGAACAAAGACATACACATATCGACTTGTTATTAGGTCGCAGAATCCGACGTTTTGTACATGTTATTAGGTCGCAGAATCCGAAGCTTTGTACACGTTATTAAGTCGCCTAATCCGACGTTTTGTACATGTTATTAGGTCGCAGAATCCGACGTTTTGTACATGTTATTATGTCGCACAATCTAAAGCATTTAACACGTTATTAGGTCGCAGAATCCGAAGCTTTGTACACGTTATTAGGTCGCAGAATCCGAAGCTTTGTACACGCTATTAGGTCAGAGAATCCGAAGAATTGTTTTACCAATCGTAGTCGTTGACCTTGAAAGAGCGCTGCCGTATTTTTAGTGTTTAATATCCCATGACGCTAGTTCATCGTCCCGGTCATGACCCACTGAATATACCCTTCTTGACACCATAACAAAAGTAGCACATAGAACGGCACATAATGTGACGCCACGCGCGCACAAAAAGTTTACTTTGTGGGCGGAAGTGGCCAGACAAGGTAAGTCAGTTTAATTCGAATTGTTTTTAACTCCTCGAACTGTCGCTGAAGTCCATTCGCAAAAGGTAGAATTAATATGGTGACGATCGAGCTAGGAGTCATCCATGATAGACCGATGACTGCTGGCTACTTGTACTGATATCTTACGAGACGTATCATAAATCGCTCTGAAAAGGAATTGAATAAAACAATGTAGGTCGTCATTTTCTGATAGAGATTTGCTTTGGTTTCGACTTTGACTGAGAAGTGGGTGTCTCTTTCGTTGCATTATAGGCCTGCTGGTAAATTTTCATTCTAAATGGTATCTTACAAAGGTGAGATTAACAACCATACGGAACCAGAAAGAATGTAAATGCTTAAGTTTGTGTTATTACAGTGGTACTTAAAGGCGTGACGGCCCAGTAGGTGAAGGCAACCAGCATCGAAGTCAATGCCATGAAACAAAGACGAGACAGGACAATCAAAAGACGCAATACTGCAACATCCCAACCAGATTGCCGTCGTGTCGCCTCTCAGCTCAGAGAGCAGCAATGCAGAAATAGACGAGAATACGAGTCAGTTGTATGACAGCGGATGCTTAAAACATATCGTATATGACTTTGGTCATATGTTAGCGCTATTAGGTAGGCCAAGGAGCACCAAGCTGATATATAAACAATGTGAAGAGTAATATCGGGTCTGGACTGCCAGTATTTAAAGCTGTTCTTACTCAAAGAAGCTGCATAAAATCAGGATACTTTCTCCCAATATGCCATGTAGGTCACGTCGTGTTATCTGCGGCGTTACACCTAACGCGATCCACTTCCGGGTACCCCTCGGCCTAGATTCTTTCTAGTTCGAGCATAAACGGAAAACAAAACGATGTCCATTCTCCCCTCCAGTCCTACAATTGCACCAACAGCAACACAAAATACGACTCTGGAAATCAATATTTAGCGCATAGGGAAATTCTTTGTCCTAGGTAACCGGAAGTTCAGTAGAACAGAACGATACTTACCTGCCCAATAATGAGTATGCTTTACGAAGCTGTAATCGACATTTTCCTCCCATACAGGATGTGATACATTGCTAACGGAAAGGAGACGCAGTAAAGTCAACACACAATGCCATGTAATGGCAGTAAAGCAACATTGTGGACAGGAACACGAAGCAATAGACACAACAAACAAACTGGAATTATGGAAGGATAATGTCAGTTATCTGTAGCTATCCCCGTCCTAGATTATTCAAGTTGATATCACATTTTAATGGGCCTTGAATTGAGATAAATATCATATGTCTCGAATGCTCTTTATTTTATCTCTCTCTTTTCCTTTCCTCGTAAATTTGTCAAAGTAGTTTATGGGTATCGGTTTGTATATACTTGTAATGGTTATTCTCACACTAAAGCCTGAGTATCTCTACTTCTGATCTGTACAACAACGTCTTATTGAAACACGCAAAAATAACATCCATGTTCATTTTGATTGGACAAAACGTGCAAACGGACTACTTTTATGTCATCTGGAGGTCGAGGTCATATCGTCACCCTAATAAAATAAATGCCTCAGTCATATTTTTCACTTTTAAGATAAATTGAAAAACCTGTAACTCTGCCTATGTCACATGCTTGACTTAGAGATTTATCTTATTGATTTCCAACACATTAAAAGTCAGTGTTTTCAGAATGCACTTTTACAAAAGGTGTCTCTCATGATGTCGAGCTGATAGAGGCAAAAATAAGAAATTGGTCAAAAACTGACTTAGGCACTTAGACACTTAGGTGACGGTATTACAACGTATGCATTATTCAAATGTCCAATATTGCCATAATGAATATTGCCTAATATTTTATGTCATACGGTTTCTGCGCTCATTACTGTTTTCTCTTACAAACAAATCTTATAGGATATTTCTATGGAATCATATAGGATCTTATAGGATCCTATAGGATTTTTCTATAGTATCCGATTAGATTTTCTAAATCCAAGTTTATAATACCATTTTAGCCGATATGTCAGTGGAGTCTGTACTTTCCTGTGAGTGTCCTGTATTTGTCCCGTGATGTTTTTGTTTGTTACCAGTGGTGTCGGGGGTGGTTTCCTTCACCTTTTGGGCTGGCACGCCGTCATGTGAGTGAAATAACCTTACGTACGCTGTTAAACCCCAATCAAACGAGCAAATAATCCTATACGATCCCAAAGGGTTTCCAAAATACTATAGTATGTTATCGTAAGAGTTGTCATGTCATGTTATTGTCCTATCTTACCCGACAAAAATAAACCGCAACGAAATCCCATTAAGTGGGCAATACATTTTAAACTATAGAATCAAGATTATAAACACACCATGCCAATTCTGACAACGCAAAGTAAGTATTTGAGAGTGTATACGCCAGCTGCAGAACTAACAAGGTAGTCGATTTTGAGCCTGTGTGGATCGATACATATTACTCGCTAATAAGTTTTAAAATCAGAGGCTAGTGATTTTGGAAACTACCACACGAGTGATGTTTGCGTATCGCACAGACTCTTGTTGAATAACCTGGCTGTCTTTTTTCCAATCGAGGTTATATGTAAGAATATCCCTTGTGGGTAGTCCGATTGTCCCCTTGTGAGCCGGGTTTAGTGCTAACTACGACATACTGTACAACTACTTAATAATTTATAAACGTAAAATGAAATCGATGTACTGCCGTAAGTGTGTTCATTTTATTCCTCTGATAAATTGATCTGGTTAATGAGCTCTTAAACCTATTTCACATATATGACGGGGATGTGTTCCAACAATAATTTACATTGGCACAGCAAATATGTGAAGTGCTTTAATAATATTGAGGGCATGTACCCAAAGAAGTATATAACCACATATAATGAGAGGTATTTTGCTGTGTTGGACAATAACTTTCCTCAAGTGCCTAATAAATAGTTTGTATTACTCGCACCCAAAAGAAAGCATCAATTGATATGTTACGGCCGGAAAAACAAATGATATATACAGTATAAACAGTGTGCCGGGCCTAGTCCATTACTCTGTCAAACTTATTATCATACTTAAATTAGAAGATATATACTCTTTACAATTATTGTGAAAGTTAGCCAATGATAAGTTCGCTGACTTCGCGAAACTTGTTGCTACATTTGGATGAATATGTTATTTAATGCCGTCTTGTAACAGAAACAAATCTTCGAGTGGCAATGCCTAATAATCGTTTTATCCAATTTATCAGGCGAATTGAAAGCAATGGTTGTTTATTTCGTTAATTCCAGTGTAGCATCTAGAAAAAAGAGTACGGCGTTAAAACCCAATAAAACAAACAATCTAGTCAAATACAAGGCTACCAACAGTACCATTGGTTAACTCCAGGAGCATATAGCTGTATGCTCTCACCTTGGTCGCTAATTATGCATTAACTCGATTGATTGGTTCTTCGGGTTATATTCGAAGATACCGAATCTTCTGTTTGAATTTCTGTTTGTGTAACAAATAGCAATCTGGCAATTTTCTTCACCACCTGTTTAGACAAATCAAGTGCGCCCTGCCAACAAAACCGGCGGAATATGAGTGTATTACGCTGTTGAATGTCTTAGGTGTTTCAATCATACGATAATAAATATGGTGGAGGCTAAATGGGACATTCTACGGAAGGCCAAAAGGGCGAGGGGTCTAGGGACATTCTATGGAAGGCGAGAAGGGCGAGGGGTCTATGGACATTCTACGGAAGGCGAGAAGGGCGAGGGGTCTAGGGACATTCTACGGAAGGCGAGAAGGGCAGGGGGTCAATAAACATTCGCATAAATGAATTAAGTTAAATTAATAAGTAGATGATTTTTTCTGTTTCCCAGGTTGGTGACCACCATGCACGTGGAGTCGAGATGGGTGCTACTGGGTAGTTTGATAACGATCTATTGTACTATATGTATACAGGGAGAGGTCCTTCCATCAGGTAAGCTGTGATAATCCTCGTAAAGTATGACATGAAATATTCCCAATGAATCAGATACCAATATTTCTGGTAAATGTAGCAATAATCTTGGTAAAGTATGACATGATATAACCTCAATGATGGAAACATTTCTGGTAAATGTAGCAATAATTCTGGTAATTCTAGATGAAATGTTTTATCTAACTTAATCATATGGAAATAGTTCTAGTAAATGGGTAATATATTACCTTTATTTTAATGGTCAAGACTAACGATTTTTGACCTGACGTTATTATTTTCAGCGTATATTTTAAAAGACATTAAACCGAGTCGCATTTGAAACTGATAAAACGTAGCCGTCAACTGATTATTTAAAAAACCGGAAGTGACGTAATTGTTCGATAAGACTGAAGGTCATCCGTGTGCCTGCCCCCTCATCACTGCAACGACGAATCTCTTTATCCTGTTTGCAGAATTTTTATCTTTAAATCTCATGCGATCGACTTACTGTCTATACAGATTGTACGGTGTCTGTTTTTCTTACTGCTAAAGGGCAGGCTTTGTTCTTTTTTATCGCTTTCCTTGACGCCGGCTTGCAGAAATTTAAAACTGGAATACACAAGGGATGCCCGTTCTAGTACGAGAGGTGCGTTGTAAACACTGTCATATCGGATTACATACGAGATTGGAAGTTCTTTCGTTGTTACTAGTGTTACATTCTGATAGAAGCAGATGCATGGCCTATAACACTATTAGCATAGACAGGTCCTACAGCAAAATTTGTGTATCAAATAATTCAATATGATTTGTGGATAAAAAAAATTGAGTATGATTAAACGACCAAGGCAAAATTCATTTTGACTCAATATTTCGGTTTATTATCAAACAAATATCAGTTGTGGAAATTACAGATACTTTAAAACATTTTTTTTTTTTAATATTTTCAAGACATCGGTTCAATAAAACACTAAATCGCCATGCCATAACCTTCTGTAAGTAAACTTTCTGTTTACCCTCCATACACCAAAAGCATTTCCAGTTGCTGATAAATTGTATTTTTACTTATTTGTTTGTTTGTTATATCTCTTTGATATATTAAAATGGATGAGTTACATTGTGGACTTGGCTGGCAAGACACACTTGAACAGATCCGGTCTTCAATTGAAGCGAAATGTGATATTATTGTTTGTTGTTTATTTGATTTGGGGTTTAACGGCGTACTCAAGGGTATTTCACTTATTTCGAGCAGATTGCCCACTTCCCAGTTCCTTGTGGAAAACCTTAAGGAAACCTTGTAAAAAACACAACCGCGATTGCCGGAGCCACATCGTGTGACTCACTCATATACCTGATGGTCGACAGGCGGACTCGATCCCGTGAACGGTACATCGAAGTAGGATTAGTAAGCGCACTCGCTAAGATTTTACTCGTCAAAACAGCATAAAAGCCTGACATGTAATCGTCCACGGGTTGTCTATAAATAAGGATTTTCCACAATAACAAGACCCACGGATCTATGAATGGGGGGAACTGGCAAGAAAAAGACACAGAAGCCTCTCAGACGTGAACAATAACGTCACTTCCGATTTAATTAACTGAAAAACGGTTATGCCTTTCCGGTTCAAGACATAGGTTCAATCTGTACCATTTCTGTTGTTGAATATGCAAATTATGCAGATATTATGAATTTTACGTTTTGATTTATTCCAGTTTAGTCTTAATATGGTGACAAGGAAATACCGTCTTGTTTATGTTCTGCTCAGCTGTGTTTATATAGTCCCGGTACAATAATGTGGCTTAAACCACTAGTCACTCAAGCCGGAAAATTGTTATGTAAATGTTTTTTGGTCTTAAATGTTTTCATTTTCAATTGCTTTGCTGCTGCTGCTTTAGCTGCTTGCGACCCCTGCTTGTGTGAAACGTTTGCTTGTGCTTGACTCTAACGTGCATCTGTTGGGCAATATTTTTCTTGAAAGTCGTAAAGGCTCACGACTTCAAATTTATGGCTGTGTTGGTGTTGCAATTAACTGATGGCGTACAAAGCCTACATGTATGCAAAGCGTTGACGACATTTCTGGAAGATGTTTAGACATATTTTTCGCCAGTGGTTTCGCACAGGCTTCTATATTGCTATTGTAGAGAAAGGAAATTGTCATTGTCAAATGTTGTTTCGCACACTTAAC
Source organism: Mopalia vespertina (assembly GCA_030265115.1). Lineage (NCBI taxonomy): Eukaryota > Metazoa > Mollusca > Polyplacophora > Chitonida > Mopaliidae > Mopalia > Mopalia vespertina. The sequence continues at coordinate 12,878 of JAQQZZ010121892.1, forward strand.
TGTTGTGTCATTCAAAATAGCCTAAGTCCTGGATTTGCATCTGCCATTGGAGTGTGGATCAACACCGCATAACAAAAAGATCAATAGTAAAGTTTGAATACCGTTAATACTGTTTAATACATCAGTTTTGAACGACATAAGTGTTGAACGACATAAGTTTTGAACTTCTGTTAAATACATTGTGGAAAAAAAGAAACAATTTCGGTTTCCATACAGGGTAGACCAATATTTTGTTTATAACACATATTGAACAACTATTCATTAATCACATCACAAGTTCCAATAGCTAAAATTAAAAGAACGTCATGTTTGTTAACTAAAATTACTGCAAAATATAAGCAAGCTAAAACACAATATTTTGCTTTGGTAAAATACAACATAAGTTCAGCATTCTTATTATTGATCAAGAATGAAACAAAGACCATATTACTGGATTTCGTTACGTATATGGCAATATTATTTACATTCCAAGATCGTTATGATGTCTATATTGGTCAGCAATATCTCGCCAGGTAGAAAAGGTACAGAGTAGTGAACACGTTCAGATGTTCGCTGATCACACTATTGAACCGTTACTCTACAGTTACAGCTAGGATATCAGTAGGAATTGGATTACACTCGTTCGCATGTTTCTGACACTTAACTGCCCACTTCTGATAAACCTCAGGGGACGTAATAAACAGCAGCCCGCAACAAATCTAAAGCTACATTTTGTCTAAAAATTTGTTCGAAATGTCACCAAGAGGGATTTGCTGATGTTTGGTCGTCAGTCTCTCTCATGTTCTGACACGACATTGTCACCATTGAAATCGGACTTTACCACAAGCTTCGTTTTCGCACATTTCTGGGTACTGTACTATTTATATTAGTCTTGAGACTTGCAGTGGTTTTTTCGATTGCTTAAAAGGCACGGGTTTTCGCTTTGACTTTCAAACACGAACCGAGGCTCAATAGAAAATGTGAGAGATTTTCCACATTCAAATGCTGTTGTTTAAAATACCGCCACCCCTAAACCCGACCATTAGCTCCCAACCAAACACCAACCTTACTGAATGTTTCTATCCTTAAGAACATTGAATAATTTATTAAACTCGTCGATTTTTTTTTTCTTGATTTTTATGCATGCAGTTGTAACAAAATTGAAACATACATCTGTAGTAAGTCCCAATCGGTAATGCTCGGCTATCTCCGATGGAAAGTGGATGGACAGCGGAAATGGCTCACTCGTATCGAAATGTCACGATACATTGGTTTTGTTGTTGTTGTTGTACTATCTTCTGAGCGATTCGTCAAAATTTTATAGTTATCTAGCTTTAAATCAGACACAGAAAAAGTAATCGCAGTGCCGATTCATTTCGAAGGCACAAACCTCACAAATACAATATTTTGAGGATAATTTCCCGTTGAGAACGATTCGCAGCCTTCACCTACATACAAAAATTCGTGATCGTTCTGCCGTGAGCCTCTGTAGCTCTGACGCATTTGATTAAAACCGGAAGCGGGCTAACCTCCACGCCTTACGTACAGCCCGCTTGGTCATAAACCTAGTGCCATGTTGAATGTCTACATGTAGTGATATCCGCTAAAACGGCGTAAATTGTGCGGTCGTAGCAAGACAAATTACAGCTGTAT
>JAQQZZ010121903.1:1991-14507 GCA_030265115.1 Mopalia vespertina
CCCCCCCCCCCCCCCCCCCCCCCCCCCCCCCCCCCCCCCCGGCGGGGACCGAACTATGTTTTTGTCGGATTAGATTTGGGTTTCCGATCTTATAAGCTGAATGTGTGAGTTGGCGCACAGTTTTCATTTTACGGTTCATTCAGCGCAATATACTGTACAGATCTATAATAGTATTGTTACTTATGAGAATCTATTAACGTCTGTGGTCGGCCTCCGTTCAATCTTTATTGTAATTATTAAAACAGTTCCGCCTGACACAGTACATAATGGCACAGCCTCAGCGCTCAAGTCCGACAATCTGTACTTAACTGTAGGCTGTGCACCATGTTGGTCTGGGAGTGTTACAAGAGCCCTCTGTTGGCCTGCGACTGACTGTGTTTTGGTTGAGACCACTTCAAACCTGGGCTCTATTTAGACTTGGCTAAACTTATTTAACCCGAGAATTCACAGTTATTCAGATTGATTCATTTTATAGATGACTCTTCTTGAAAGGGCTTTAAAATGACAAATAGCTACTATTGATTTATTGGTATTGTCGTCACACACGAATGTGTTCGAGAACGCAAAAGACTTGAGAGCCAAAAGCCAGAATGGAGGAAATAACAGTATGTCGAAAGTGTTGAGGTGACTTTTATTCTTTTGAGAAATATAATACAGTTTGTCCTCCTGACCACTCGCTTTGACAAGGCATATTTCTCAACTGACAGATAAATTGTGGAAGATCTCGCGTTCTTGGAGTGGAGACCGTTTGGGATGTCACCTTGATGAGACGTGTTTAGGTTAGCACGCAATCTTTGCCATTCATTCTGAAACCTCGCCTTAATACTTGATCAATGGCTTTGTGTTAGGAGAGCTCTTAAGCCAAACGTGGAATTTCGGATAAGAGGTGACGACCACTTTTTTATGCCAGCCTTTTGTTCCTGTCTTCCTTTTCCCGCCCGGCCTCGTCTACTACGGATACTGACCACTAAAATAGTCCCTCATTTACGTTCATAGAACGTCTTAAGTGCCACCTTATCTAGAGTTTTCTTTGCGAATTTAACGGATGTGTCCCTGAACAGTCAGGGATTTAGAGGAATTTTCTTCAACGGACAGAATATTTTTTTTTGTCTTTCGCCTGAGTGGTTTAAGAAGGGTTATCGGTTAAACGATGCCACTTACTGAACCTCCCATGCTCTTCCTTCTCCGTTATTTGTCTACGATTCTTGATCGGGTTCTTTAAGTGTTGGGCGAAGCACGAAATAACCTTCTCCGAGTTGTCATTAGGCATACCATGCTTCAACTTCCTTGGCCCTTAGGGGACTTGCCGGATGAATTATTTAAACGACTGTGTTTTCCATGATATTTCATATATTATAGTAGCTGTTTGTCTGTCAAGCCAGTCAGATTGATATAAAAATAAGCGAGGACGTTCATAGGCTTTTCCCGCAGAGTTATCTTTGCGGAGTGACTGCCATTGTGGGCTGCTAGATTGCTCTTCCAGGTCTGCTCTTGATCAAATTGGTCTAGCTGGGGTGATGGCATTCTGCACACAGCGACCAGTCAGCCGATGCAATCCGCCAACAAGCTTGAACCAGAGGCCGATAAGCCGGGCTCTCAATCTAACTAGTAACTGATGGACGTGGGAGATGATAGCGATGACGTTACGCGGTACCTTTTCATATCTCACAGTTGTCTTTCTTCCAGTCAATAGTCGTCAGCATAACGTGTTATCTGTTGAGATGCTGCAGACATGGTAACTAGGATTAATATTTCTCCACTTACAGTGATAAGAATTAAACCGTTTCATCAACATTTCTGATTATTGGAAAACTTGTGTAAAAGTGTAATAAAGTGTCTAGAGGCCAGTGTTACGCTTACCATGGATCTACATACAGGCGTGTTAGCTTTGCTTTGTGTTTTAACTTTTGTTTGTTTTCATGAGGGGAGTTGCCGTTCTCAGTATAGGCGCTATATCACACCAAAGGAAGTAAAGTTTGGGGTTATACTTCCCACAAAAGTTTCCACAAAAGGTGTCCGGATGTACCGGATGTATTTGAATCTTGAAGCGATCCTATATGCTGTGGAGTCAGTACGGGAAGACAAGGCGATTCTACCCGGTTATTCGCTGTCCGTTACTGCTAAAGATTCACAGTGTTCAGCCACGTATGGGCCATTGGCCGCCGTGGACTTCATGAGAACAAATTCTGCCCACGTTTTCATCGGACCCGCCTGCGATTACGCCGTTGCCCCGGTGGCAAGGTTCACTCACTCTTGGGGCATTCCTCTACTCACGGCAGGGGGACTTGCTAAAGCTTTCCACGATAAACAAGAATATGGTCTTTTAACTCGAATGCAAGGGACTTACGAGAAAGCGGGCGAATTTTTTGCCAAACTCCTTAAGCATTACGGGTGGGAAAAGCTTGGACTAATTTTTAACGATCGTCCAACAAGTGTCACGTCCAGGTCTGCACACTATTTTACAATTGAAGCCCTATTTGGCGCCGCGAGGCGTCACTCAGGAGTGAAGGGGGAAATTCAACGATTTGACGAAACCAACCCACCAATCGACTTTGAAAACATTTTAAGAGAAACATCAAAATACTCCAGAAGTAAGCCTATTTCATTTTCTTTGATATACCAATGGTCTGTGAAAAAAAAATTTCTACTTAGTGTGAACGATGGCTTGTTCGTTTGTTTGTATTCCTGTGTGTTGTTTCACCAAGAATTAAAATAAATTATTAAGGGGAATTTAAAATTATTAAATAACAATAAATTTCAAAGTCTCTTAATTTTAAGATTTGAATATAAAGAAATGGCCTCAACAGCCATGAACACATTTATGTATTTCTTTCAACAATTTTTGTGATGTTTTTCAGTTTATACATTTTCGTAAATTGTGTAAAATAGCTTGGTGCAAATCAACAGACTTACTCATTAACCATTGTGACGTGTAGCTACAAAAGTGTTGAGTTTCGCCCAAGTTCATAACAAACAAGCAATTATCAAAGCTTTAGACTTTCGTCATATAAAGGAACAATTACAATTTAAATATCAAGAGGTAGCATTATAGATGGTATATTTAAAAGGCCCATGTAATGGTTTAAATTGACGCATATTAAACAGTAATAAACAGGTTAAATATTAAAGCGTTCAGTCTCACTGCAAAAACCCTTATACTGCGATATTGCCGAGGTGACCTTGATATAATTCATACAGATGGTGGGAGTATTTAAGAGTAAATCTCCCACAAACAGCCAGCGTTAATATATTCGCCAGAAGCTTCATTCAACCAATAAAAATGGCATTAGCAATAAACTATAGTGCTTCCAGATTTATTAAGATTTTATATTTTTATCATTTATTTTGTCAGTTACACTTCAAAGCTTTAGAGCTATTCTCTTGACGAGATCTCCTATAACTGATGGATGCGCGATCACGAAATGGTGAAGCTGACTGCCTCTCACAAGACTGGGCGCTATAATTACTCAATTCATTGGAACATTAGGGTCATTAGGAGAATTGGCTTTATACGGGTCTGATCTCTCATTATTCTCCTCTCGGTGCTATACTGAACTCTCTACATAACACATAATGTTATTGCCGTCTTAAAGCAATACAATTAAGTTCGGGATAACACGAGGACATAAAATCACAGAGAACACTTAGAGATAATACCGGGGATACAAAAGTCAAGTGTTGTAAAGAAATCAGTTTTCAAACACTAGGGAAATGAAGCCGGCATTAATTGTACTTTAATGTCACGTGATTCTCCACTGGGAAGGGCTGTGTGTCTATTTTATTGCCCTTGATCCCACCCCATGCCGCTATTAGACCTGTAATAACGAACGTTTTTAACTAAAAACAAACAATGTTTTCTCAAGGGTATGCACACTTGACATTTGTTTTCACGCATTGTGTTTTTACTTAAAATCGTACACAAATCTATCCAAAAATCTTATTATATTGACGTGATTCATAGCGTGAAGGTTGTGTGGGGAAAACAACGGAATACTTGTGAACAGAAATCCGTAAAATTGTTATATTGCTTGGCGCTTTTTCCAACTAAATTAGTAGCAGTGTTAATGTGTTAAATAAGCCTGGTTTTATTGACCTTAACGAGAACGTTGATAAAAATTGGGTTTACCCTTATACTGACCGTTGAAACGGAGCGCTGAATCTGAGCGTTGAAACTTGACTGAGATTAATACATACTCACGTAGCTTTATAGACCACGGTTCTGGTAAGGTTATAACCTCCATTCAGTTTCAAAGTTTGCTTTGTTTACGTTTTATGGTTGATTCTTTTCATCTAAAAAAGCAAGGTCAATTATTAAAGAGAAAATAGCAATATCGTTTATTTTATTTGGTGCATTTGACTCTTGTAGTACCGTATTACGTAAACCGACACTCTACTGTGAACTAAATGCTCACAATCTTCCACTAATCTGAGATTCTTAATCGAAATGTTATTACAGTATTATTAGATTCGGTCTTTATTTTCCTTTTAATTTTTAATAAACTGTAAACACATGGGGCGAGTCATTGAGGATGAGTTGAGCTTATTAGTTTAATTATGCTGTGCAGTAATAATGAAATCTCCCCGTGCATTAATCGGCAGATAAACTCTGCCATGTCATTATTCTATACGAGGAAATTTTTATCTCCAACGGTCGCAGAAATGTGGCTCACTTTCATAGTATACTTCATATTTTGTATATACAAGTGGTTGAATTACGTTTTGCTTTTTTGTTTTTGTGTCGCTTGATCGTCATTAGCCATGCTCAAAAAGTGAGAAAAAAGGATTCACCATCGATAGACTGGTGAATTTCTTGGCGTAAAGGGTTATGGCGAATAATATCTGTGCTTGACCAAAACAGTGTAAAGCCACCTTTCGCAGTGCATAAACAAAGCGGTATTGATTACCCATATATGTTGATAATCCCCAAGATTTGTTCATAATCCCCAAGATTTGTGTCTATAAAAGTGGTAGCATATAAACTGCTTGTGCCAAGGAGTGGTGTGTACTTGTAAGCAGTATTATTTCTGTCTTGAGCTCAACCCTCTTCTCTCTTTCTATTGTTCTATTGTCCTTTCAAGAGCAGAATTGTTTCGCGGAAAAAGTTATTAGATTTTGATAGAGCCATTGCCTATTGTTTGGAGAACAACCAATAAAGTTTGACCAGATGAGACCAATTGTCAATACGTAGCAAGGTGAACTGTCACGTGGTGACATTCTACTGAATCACAGCTGTACGATGATAAATACCCTGCTAGACTGCATTGAGTCCAAAGATTAAAATATTTCAATTGCGTGTTTTGCAGATAAATCCCCAAATATATATAGATGTCGTTGTTCCGCTATCAAGAGAGGATAGTTAACATTAAGCTGAACAGTGTGTGGTTTGTCCACAGCGTGTTGCAAGAAGTGATTAACCCATGTACTGTCCTGTAAGGAAAACACACTGTGATCTCAATGAATTATCCTCCATCCAGTAAGACGCTCAGACGTAATGAGCTATACAGAGCCTTTATTTGTTTCTGTTATTATTTATACTGAAGCAAAGTCATTTTTGTAGCTACATTTTGTGCAAAGAACACTGCAATCGGCTGTTTTCCTTTATTTGGTATGTTTAAACAATCTGCCAATGGTGCATTTAATTTAGAGACGCTCTGGCATTCGTTAACTAGCATTGGTAATATTGCCTGGTGGCCGCTCAGTGCTGACAGGTTTCTTCTCAAACTGAGATAACACAGACACAAGTCCGATTATTACTAAAGATGAATACGTAACAAGTTAAATATAATAAATTTGTATTAACGTCCTTCTTTCTTTTTCGATCCACGTTTTGTGGTTTTTTATTTATATTTAACTTTTTTGAGCTGCTTGTATTCTCTGAATTTGTTATTTTGCACCCACGCAGAATTCTCAAAATGATTCTTCCCAGCTGTGTGATGCAAGAAATAACTTTCATGCGCTGGCTCGATGGATGCCTTTGCATAAATCGCGTAATTTTATTGATTTTAACTGGGCTGTGTAGCGAGTATTGTCAACATAATAAAACACAGCCATGATGTGACTAATGTAATAAATACTAAATGAGTATAATACCTCAAATGGGTTTTTTATAAAGATTAATGTGTTCAAATTGGCGAGGTCATTGTCTACGATTTACCTGACAGTCTCCACCTACTCCGTTCATGCCATAAAGCGTAAGCGTATCATATATGTATACCCCGTTGTTATGGTAACGATGCATTTCAGTAATTGTTGATATTTTATTTTCGATAACAGTGCCTGTTGAAGTCAGGGTAAAGTACAAATACTATTTGATGTTAAACTGTGGACTGCTTTGTCTTTGTCCAGAAACCTGTAATAAGCTGTTAGCAATTGTCATCTGATTTAACTCCGTCCATGCACTCTACAAACAATAATGATATCATGAACAAGAATCATCTGCAATGGTCTTGTAACTTATTAAAGGAAATGTACGAGTCTTTATGTTTCGAAATGATTCTGTAACGTACTTAGGAAAATGTACGGCTTTAATTCTTTGAAATACGAATTTGTATGTTATTAAAGAAAATGTCAAACCCTCGTCTGTGAAATATGATTTCGTAGGTAATTAAAGAAAATGGACTGACCCTCATATGTGAAATATGATTTTGTTGTTAATTAAGGAAAATGTACTAACCGTTATCTTTAAAATATTAGCTTATTTCTCGTTTATTGTCTCCTATTCCGTCTATGTAGTAACAATAGGACTGGCACACACAGTTTTCATTTATTCAGCCTTATTTAGAAAGTGACAATTAACATGTAACTTGTGTTCAAAATAAATCGGAATACATATTCTACCTTGTATAGACCTGTTGCCTTGGAATCAGTCTACAGTCATAAATATTTTTATTCGCCTACTTTATCGATTCACGCGGACTGTGCGATGTCTTTTTCTAATGTTATTAAACATCTGAAGACAAAATGTGATTTATATAATACTAAATGAGTATAATACCTCAAAGGAGAATTTTATTAAAATTGATGTATTAGAATAAAGAGGCTACGTTAGTTACCTTCCTCTTACTCACCTGATGCCTTGTGATTTCTGGCGATCATTATATCTGTATATGTCGTAGTTATGGTAACCATACATTATATACATTTCCATAACTGTTGATATTGCACATTCGATGAGAGTGCCATTTTCACCCTGGGTCAAATTTCAAATTATTAAAAGCGCAGAACGGAACGCGAAGCCTATCAGCCCATCAACCAGCTCGTTTTCTCTTTGTCCATAAAACTGCTATTAGGTGGACACAGATGCGACCGAAATTGATACTGGAACCCGGTGACTTCTACCATTTATAACTATAACGTTAACCGTAAATGGGTTCTGCTTCAAAGCAGAATTATTTCTTCCCTTGGCTGAAATATAACAGATCCTCTATCTGAGATGTGAGTTTATGTCCTGTGCAGGAATCACTTTCTGTAGATATGGAGGTAACGAAACAATACAAAGCGCTGCCATTTCTGCAACAGTTTAGAAGAATTCCGCCAAAATAAGGTGTATGCAAAAACAGTATTGGGCAAGGCGCCTATTTTTAAATGATTAAAGCTATGTTATATTGAAGTTTAGGATTGATGATTAGGCTATAGCCTGTATAAACATTTCTCCCTCGCCTTGTCTTTAAATAAAGATGACTATTTGGCCTTCAGAAATCATACAAATAATAATATTAAAACATTGAAGGCGGCTGAATGTGAAAATCGAGTTTATGTTTAGCTAAAAACTATTGTTATATTTGATAGTGCGGTATATAGCAAATAAAGATTCAAGTGTATTTACAAACCAGACAACAAAACACAGATAACAGTCAATTATCTGACACTGTTCGGTCACACGTTCTATCGGTGTACTTTGTCTAATTGTAATTCCTAACCTAATGTAAAGGTATTGTTCAGAATTAAACCAAAATTTACCTGTATAATCTTTGACATATATATGCGCCTATGGCAACTTAAATTATTGTGGCCTACCAACTAGCTTTAAGAGCAAATATCAGAGACAAACCACAATGGATAATGTGCTTTGAGAAAATGATATTTTCATTGGAATATAGCTTAGCATTTTTGTTATCTGAGGTTATGTAAGAGTTTTAGCACTACATCCTCTGATGGGTCGGCAAGTAAAGGGGGACTTTCTGCTTTATTAATTGAGTGTTTGAGGATTTTGTAAGTTTTATAGAAGCATCATCAACATAAATCGAAATATTACATTTGAAACTCTAAGAATAAGAATGTCTTTGTGTATGCCAGAAGATTTATATTTGGTAATTGGATCTCAACCTATATAACTGTAAGTGTGAGAATCATGAATAGAAAGGCCATTTATCAAAGGTGACAAATAGAAACTGTTGAGCACAGCAACATAGGCTGTACAGAAAATTAATTTGATCAATACAGGATGGTAATTGCTTTTCAAGTGAGAAAAAAATATCCCAAACTGCAGCATTTGTAATTCCGAAATTGTCAACAGTCTGGGATGAATGGTTGTCCGAGTAAGGTAAAAGGACAATTCACAAGGCCCCAAGTGAGTTCCATGGAAACAATCTAAAAGAAGCTGAAAACTTCAGATTTCCCCCTTTTTTGGAGGGAGGAGGGGGAGGAGGGAGAGGAGGGGGGGGGGATAGTCATTTATCATCAGATTTAAAGGGCTATTGCTATAATGAGGAGCGTTTGTGTTGATCAATGTTGCTTTTTATTCCCTTTCGTCTCTTGGCAGTTGTTGAAAGTCTTCGCACAGTCTGTGCCAATTGAAGCAATGGAATTCTCTAGTTGGGCAGTGATGTATGAATTTCGATAATGGCAGAGTGTGCTCCACATCCACGTTTCTAAGGCAGTAACAATATTTACGATCTGTGGGTTAGTTCATTTGGGGTTCATTTTGCAAACTTTGGTTGTCGCCTTTCACGTTTGTTGACTTCCACACAGGCATGTGTCGATGCTAATCGCTCCTAAATCTGGGACAGGCTTTGTGAAACAGTCTGGCAGCCGAAGGCTTAGCTAGGTTCGCTCTTGTTGAAAGACAGACCGTCTCCGTTGCATAATACATTCCTTGCCAAGTTTCGTTCCTATTTCACAAAGCGCGGTAACCTCAACGCAGCTGGAATATATTTCTTTGTGACATTGGCTTTCCAAGAGGACTGTTATAGTTTATTCTAAGGGTTGAGTGAGAATCGCTGTTAATTTGTAACCGGGCACAGAGACGCTTAGAATGGAAGGACACGACCAGTCATTCCACGATTGCTTCTATTTCTTTTACGTTGTTGGTTTCGTGTTATTTTTTAGGTCTATATTGCGTGATATCGGTCACTCTTCACTTAAGCCCCTTGATCAATCTTAGAAAAAACACCGTACGACTTAATCGAATTTGTGAAGCTCCCTGTATCAAGTAGCAAATGACAAATAAAAAGTATAATTTACACAATATTACAATGTTAACAAATGCTATAGACTCCGGGTATTACATAATATTGATCTGAATTCTGAATGAAAATATATATAAATATATAATTCATAGCATGTGTAAAATGTGTCTATTGATGTGTCGACTTGGAAGTCCACTGCTGTTGGGTTGTTTAGAGAGTATCAGTTGGGTTCTAATAGGGCCGGCATTCTCAGTTCCGTATTGGCAAACAGTGTATGCCAGCGACCAGCATTTCTTGCTACTCTCCACGTGACTAATTTTGATATTGGTTGTAGACAGATGTCAGCGGGTGATCAGTGAGTTTATCTACACGCTTGATTAATCGTTCCAGTCACTAAGCAAATATTTAATCAGACAAATCCCAGGATTCTGGTAACTCTGCTGTGGACTCCGATAGAAACACACGCCCATATCCAAACACTTTAATTTGCTTGCTGCAGTCCCAGCTTCCTCGTTGTCTTCTGTATTTACAGTCAAACCTTGTGCGATAAAAACTGTGCCTGTTAAAAAAAACTCCAGCTAACTGGATCGTATTGAGCCCAGCAAATCCAGTGTTACAGCGACTGTAAACTGAGATGTTATGTGATCAAATCTCAGGCTCATCTTACAAAAACATTATCGCTTTATTGTCGTTGAGCACGATTAGTCAAATTAACACTACAGATCTATCTCTATGTTTAGAGCTTTTTAATCGGGAATTTAATGAATCCAGGTATCGATACTAACAGCTACGATAAAAAAATATATTATATGCATTTACTGCTGCTCGACTCTGGTGGTTGTGGGTTCGATTCTCACACAGGTCCCAGTAGAGAGTCCTGTCACTAATTGACAATTCGTAATAACACAGAGGAACCTACATGTATCTTTTTTGGTCGTAAAAGAAGTTCAGACATAGCCCAGTTGGTTGTCAGCCAATCAGAGAGCCTTAAATTGGTCGCCATCCAAATATATACATGTTGTTATATATATTGTCCTTGAATGATGCATAAAGGTCAAATATTGATGCAGATGTTGTTAGAATTCTTGTCATAACATAAGATTTGATAGCAAACTTATAAAGAAACTTGCTTTATACAAAGATTTTGAACTTCATTTGAGATACAGGGATTCGGGTTACTCGGCTGTAAAGACATGCGTTTCCATCGACGATGGCTGGAAATTATTGCAAAGCACATCGGAGATTTAAAAAGTAAATCGATTAGCTGGTTTCCAACTTATGTTGGTGAACATGGCTGGAGGCTTGTAGCGATGATAATTGAGGAAGATTGTGCCGTCTTCAGACTTCATACACTCCCCGGCATGCAACTGGATTAACACTTCCGCTGACAATCCAACAAGACTGCTGAGAAAAAAACTTAGTAATGTAAAGTCAACATCATACATCGGGTACAAAACGTTTGAAGCTGTAGAAATTTAAAGATGAAGAAATTTTAAAATTACTGCTCCCATTCTGTTCGGCATGTTCTGACCCGAATCCAATATGGGAAGACTTAGAAATCCAACATCTTTTTAAGACGAAATGAAATTGTATTGAATTTAAGATTTTACTCAGAATTGATTGCAATGGCTGAAGGTTTTTCAACAAACTATAGAAGAAACGAGTTGAAATATGCAGGTTGTCTTGTATCTGAATGCCATATTGCATGTCGCACAGGCTTTTATGATGTTTCATTCATATTTATAGTCACTTAACATGATTTAAACATATTAAACAAAACAAACATTTGACAAGAGGGAACAATAGAGTTAAAAAAAAAAACATGGATTTAAACAGCCGTGTCTTCTCAGATCGTTATCTTTCTATCAAATAGCATCTGGCGAGTTAAAGTCGGAATACAAACTAAAATTTCACCGTGCTGTATGATTCCTAGTTCAACGGGCACGTGTTTAAAAGGTTCTATAGTTCGAGCTAATCAACACTGCTGTGATTAGAGATCAATAAACCATTAACAAGGCAATTATTCATCAGGCACAATTCCCCGCGATTTAAGCCTAATCGTGATGGTAAATCTCTTCCGGTTTTGGTATTCAGCCAGCCAGGTTATTATAAAGTGGTTACTAACTTGTCAAACAAATCAGTTTTCCCTGCTTCTCTCCACACGATAACAGAGTCCTGCCGAATATGAGCTGTATTTAAAACTTCCCTATGGCAATGAAGGGCTGAGTGGTGCGGGATTTGATTAATTGCGTAATTTGCAACTCAAGAGGAGTCTTTTTGAACAGCTTTTGTTGCAGCGAGAACCACGATCAATGCTGAATGCAACTGCCCAGTAAAGAGAAATGCACAAAATGACAAAAACTTACGGACAGTGCAATGAATAAATTGGCTGAAAATCTGATTCAAACCTAATTTAATGTGAATGTTCAATGTGTTATTGTTCTTGTGTTTTATTTTAATTAATGCGAAATGTGTTTATGGGTGAAGAGAAACGGTATCAGTTTAATTTAACATGAAAACGACGCAAAACAACATAAACACTTGCTGTTGTGTTTTATATAAATGTAATAAGATATCTTTTATGGTTCATAATAAACTACATCAGTTAATATATTGAACAAAAGTATTACATTTTTGTTTGTATTGTTGCGTTTGGCTGGTTGAAGCATTTAGGCTCTCGAATATATTCCTACACATTAGTCACACATGTACAGGGATGTCGATTTAAAAAACCATGCACCATATCATGCTCTAGGTTAACTCCCAGAGACAAGTTAGCAAAGGATCTTAATCGCGGGTAGGTATGTATATATGTACAACAGAGACCTGTTGATCGTTTGTAATGCTATGTTCCCCACGCATAAATGCAGAGCTAGTAACATGTTCTGTGATTCCAGCCTCAGACTCTGATGTCGTTCAATGTGAAGGGGACAATACAATAAATAGATCAACTTCTCGAGTCAAGGTGTGTCCTGACGTGAAACTCTATTCCACACCTTGTCACACTTGGGCCATATTTGTAGTCAAACGAAGAGGAGTTATCCCTCATAGTTCGAGTAATCGGCAATGTGCAGCAGCCTGTAACCATGTTGCCTTATATTACTCTGCA
>JAQQZZ010121914.1:0-14505 GCA_030265115.1 Mopalia vespertina
ATTTTTGAAGACGAGGAATAACTATGTCAATATACAGATATAATGTAGGTATGTCGTTCTAGAGAGCAGCATATTACTCAGGTGTTTAATACTCTGTTCAATGTTGAATAGTGTATCACAATCAGTGTTAGAAGACTATATAAAAAAACCTAGACAAAAATCTAGACAACCAGATATACTTCGATGGCCCTTACCTCCTTTAAAAAAACTATACCTCTATGTCGACGTGAACAAGCCTGCAATATATGCAATTGATATGCATGGTACTTTTAAACAAGTAAAATATATTTCAGTATATTTAGCTGAAGTACTGATCGAAATCCACCTATCCTTTTATCGTAATGTATGCGATCAGTTATTTGTCAGCGATAGTGTTATTTAGTGTCAGCCATCAGGACACACCCCTTTCTCATGAATGTTTACACAGGCAGGATAAATGTGGACTAGCATACATTCTGTTGTAGAAGACATGGCATTAAAAAAGAAATATACATTTTAATGTAAACATGCTTTTGAACATTAAAAATAAGGATGACAAATATCACAGTTTATCTGTTGGAAGATTTCGAGAATGATTTCTTTTCCTATTCAGTTAGTTCTAAACGTTGTTTTTACCAAAACGCACGGACATTTCTCTTTCTAATTTGTATCATACGACAATAGTCAAAAGGCAGGAAACGAAAAGCTACAATAAGATTGCCAGTACATATTAAAGAGACGTACGATTCTGTTTGGAAATGATATACTTAACACGATCACCAACACATTTAACAAATGATATTGCTTGTTATTGCGAAATCGCACATTCCTGTGAGGACGGGGTTTAACAACTAAATATGTATTTAAATCCTCCTGTCGGAACTGATATTGTAAGGAATTGACATCAAGATTTCATATTAATAATCCCTGTTTGACAGTTGATATCGTACAGAGGGGTTCATACAAGGCACAGGAAATGAGGCGGATCGACTTATACCCGCCATCTGTGGTCACACATCAGATTTGTCCACGTGACAGCTACCACAAACATATCCAAGTCATCTATTACTCACTATATGTCTGAATTAATGCTGTCTTCATCAGATTGTAAATCCTATCACAGAGGGATACTTTCTGTTCTCTGTCTACAGGCAGGTGGTTTGTCATTCAACTCAACTTATATCCAGCAGTCTTCTTTGGTTATTCACGAACTTCTCACACTAGGTTACTCAACTGCGTGGCTTCATCCACGATGTGTTCTATTATTGGGGTTTCCGTCAAAGCCAAACTGGGAGCGGTCATTCACACCAACAGAGCTGACAACCAGCTGCATCACAACAAAATGTTTGACAATTCTGATGAAAGCGAGAGTCGTAAGTAACATCTTTCTGGGGTTTCTACGATCCCGGATGATATGGTCCGTTAGAACTTTAAAGAAGACGATTGCTCCATGCGTATGCTTATCTGTTTCTGCCACAAAACGTCCGTGTTTCCATGGGATCATGGTTCCACGTGAGAAACCTGTTGACGATTGACGGTTTGTGATTGATAGGTTTACTACTGATCCAGTTCATTTCAGCAGTTGGCTTTTAAATATCAAATACAACAGGTTTAGAACACATAAAGAAGTAAACGAAGGCTGGTAAAAAACATTAATGAATTAAAGTGTGTTTCACTGTTCCATTGAACAAACAGACTTTGCACATATATGACTTTCATAATAACAATAATCATCTATGAGTGACAGTTATCTGCGATCATCCATACTCAGTTTGACTTTGAGTCGTAACGTTTCGCCTAAACAGCATGCTTGCTAATAACTGACGTGACTTGAAAAAGTTCACACAAACCATGTCTTAAACTAGACAAACCGTCTCTGCTTCCCATACACCCTGACTGTGGGATTTGTGTGGAAGGAATACAGATATACATTTTACAGCTTACTTATCACGATGTATCCTGAATGCTGAGAATGGGACATCTATCTAATAGTTGATCAAAACTGGTTTGATGTATGTCCTAACTCTGTCCGCCACACACCATTGGAATGACATCCTTTATCGCGGGAACACACATTGGTTTGAGTGAAGACCTAATCCACCTGATAGTAATATATTCACACAATGTCTTAATCCACATGATCACACATTACAGGAATTTTTATTCGAATGAAGTCATAATTCAATGTACCACATACACCATTCAAACATAGTCTGACTTCGCTTGATCACGTTAGACTACTTTTCGAAATTGTTTAAATTAGCCTGCATGATAGCCAGCCTTATGTCATTTGGTTATCATGTGTAATAACAAGTGAATGCCACCAAACGCTAGAGCTAGATATAATTTGTATCTAATGTATAGCAAATCATCACAAAGCTATAATGATCATGTATATACCCTACAATCCAACACACTTTGCGGTCACGTGGATTTTTGATCCGCTGCATATGTTATACATCATCTTGGCCTAACTTTTTATTTAATATAGCTAATGGTCCTACCCCTCCCTGGAAGCCGCCACCATTGGAGCTAGAAATGGCTCCTCTCTGAGCAGTTTCCCACAATTGCTTTTGCATCATGGCCAAAGATATTTTATTGGCTTGTAAAAAGTCTCTCATTGATATCATTTCCCCTGAGTTTCGGCGTTCTGAGTCGCTGTCATTTTCTATGTCAGATACAGTTACTGCGCCCTTAGCTTGTCGGTTTATATGACCAGGCGTGATAGCATTCCGCCTTGGGCGTGGTTTAGGTCGGTAACAACATCGATATTGCCTGACATCAAGCTTCCGCAATATCCAATTGAGAATTTGTTTGATTACTATAGACGTCACATTAAAGAGACTATATATACAGCAGCAGCCAATCACTATGAATATAAAATTGCCAAATCTATACAAATGGACATAATCATAATCCGATTTTTGACTAACAACAAGATCCCCGAAACCTATCGTTGCGAAAGTAACGAAACAAAAATAGATGGCTTCAAAATAACTCCACTCTTCAACTGGTTGATACATGGCCGAGGCGCAAAGAGCCACGAAAACAGCTCCGAGCACAAGAATCAACATCACCCAGTACACAGATGGTTTCCACGAATCTAAACTGTCGTCATCGGAAGCCTGAGAGCCACGGCGTCCTTTACCATGTTTACCACTGGTAATGCCTTTCCGGCGCAACTCATGTTCATGAACAGCTCTCAGTATGTACGCAAGGAATGTAATTATTCTCTCGAGAAACAGGTTAAAAAAGAGAATGGCTCCAGCACAACCAAAGAATCCATAAAATATGAGGAAGATTTTCCCTGGAATCGTCTGAGGAGTTGTCATTCCAAAGCCTGCAACCAGAAAAGGAAAATATTAATAAATCATCATATGAATAATAAATAACATTACATAAACTCACATATGTTAAACAGTATATAAAGAACAAAAACAATGGCATAAATAAGGTAGTAGGGATAAAATGTTTTCGCCCTGTCTAATTTTTATGGAAATCATTTTTTATACGTTTTTTATATTTGTTTCTTCCATAATTAGGATATACACATTCAGTTATTACGGTCTTTTGTTAGTTTGTTTGATTGGGGTTTAAAGTCGTACTCAAAGGTATTTCACTTATATGACGACGGATTTTACACTTCATACTGCACCTTGCCTTATTACGGTGGAAAACCGAGAGAAAACCACGTAAAAACCCCGCGATTGCTGGAACCACATCATGTGACCAGCTCATATACCTGATGGTCTACGGTCTTTTGAGATACAGTTTTATATCAACAGCTAATATTATTTAATAGGATACTCATTTTATTTGACAACAACCCGTGGTGTTCTAATTTATCACAAAGCATAAATGCAATAACAGAGTATTAAGATGAACAAAAATCATGTTTCCATTAATAATCTAGAATTCGTTACATTAAAAAAGTATATTTATAGATTATTTCATTTTGTTGCCAACCGTATCAACCGAAGTCATAAGCTGGTTTAATAGGCAACGTTCCTTTTTTCTCACTGGTCGCCACTTTTTTGTAAACCCAACATTTGTATATTTCCAGTACGTTACCATAATGATTTTGTGCTAGATTGTAGATTCAGCGTTGCTATTCACTGCATGTATCGGTATATTCATTGGACATTCTAATAGCCACCTTTGCTCGATATCAAGAAGCTCTATCAGATGTAACAACAAATGGAACACGGATTGTTTGTCTCTTGGTATTTGAGTGTACGAGCCTTTGCGCCAAGAACTAACGGGGATTTGTGAAGCTAATGGCTATCATTTACATACACAGAGTGGGTCGGAGTTATATTAGAACCAACATTGTCCGGAATAACCAACGGCCAAAGGACGTTAGGTTTAAGTAAGGACTCCGATTTGCATTTCTCGCTTGATAAACGATTTACACGGTGGATTGAGCTGGCAGCAACCCTCATTGGGCTTGTTACTTAGGATCAAACCGGAGTGGGCTGGCTTTGACAGATAGCCTAGTTCGAAAAGCTCGCGATGTCTATACAAGAGCCCTCAGGCAAGATGATCTGGGGAATAAGGACATATTAATACACGACCACAGATCGATCGTGCTGCTCTCTTTACTATAACCACAGTTTGCTTATTAATCAGATATAGAACCAGCTAAACTGTTTATTCATGTCTTGTTATCAAAGCAACGTCCTATCATACTGACTTGGGCAATTATAACATTGCAGTTCATAGGTACCGTTGATATCGTACGATATCAATTTAAGTCTGAAAATGATTTGCAACATTCCTTCGCCAATAGTTATTAGTGTATGTGAATACACGAGGAGGTAGACATCCATAAATAATATCCCCAGATGACATATTGGCTTAACATTTATAGAAATGACCGATTCTAGACAAATTGGCCTTTTCGGCAACGAAAGCAATAACTGTTGACTAGAACCCTACTAATAAGTGTACTGGGCGGCAAACAGCTGTCACATTCTAGGCATTATCATATTTAAATAACAGGTCCTTTGTTGTTGATCAGGCAGTCATGTTTAATTTATTCGTCATGCAAACGTACTTTATTTTGCTTAGTGTACAACAATA
This sequence comes from Mopalia vespertina, assembly GCA_030265115.1. Taxonomy (NCBI): domain Eukaryota; kingdom Metazoa; phylum Mollusca; class Polyplacophora; order Chitonida; family Mopaliidae; genus Mopalia; species Mopalia vespertina. The sequence continues at coordinate 5,062 of JAQQZZ010121914.1, forward strand.
TATAAAAAAATATATGAATGTTTTGTCATTCTCAGTGATTTTGCGCTCTCCTGTACAAAGAGCCAGGTCGATAAACGTAGAATGCTTAAAAAGCTTTACTGGCGGTACATTGTTTCTGCGGAAGTCATGCTTTACTGTCAAATCATCCAACCGTAGCTTTTTACGGTCACAAGGCCATCTCGAGCGGCTGATTTTGCCGCTTTACTTTAATTCAACAAAAGAACAGCTCTTAGAGAGGTCACTTTGCATGACGGATTGAATGAGTTGTACGATTAAAACATTTTCATTATGACAAAAAGGGCACACGGGAAGGTGTGAAGACAATGAAGGGTGTGGAGGCAGCATCATTGGCCATAGCGCGCAAACTAAATTTGCCCAGGCCAATGAGTCTGTCAGAATACTAGAAACCTTTTACAGAGCCGACACCCTTCAGGTAACGTTTTGATATATACACATTTAGGCAAAACGTCGCCAACGTGGTTAGTTTATGACGGTGTGTATATCAAAATATAGTAGTTGTGGAAAGTAACAGCTTTAACCCAGAAATGTAATCAGAAAGAAGAGATTATAAATAATACTAAGACACCGAATAATTTAATATTAATCGATGTCATCGTTAATTGCAAAGTAAAAATCAAAGCCAGCTTGAGTCATTGGAGTTTTCAGATGAACGAACTTAATCCTTTATCCAATAATGGTTAAATAATTCAGTGTATTTAAAAACATATATATATATTTTATGCAATATTGCATGTAGGTGCTTAATATATTAACCAATATTCTGGAATGTATTTGTCCGTATATCTCTGCAGAACGGTCATTTGTATTATTAAACTATCTTTTGTTTATATAATGTGACATATTATATGCGTTTCTCGTTGTGATGCTAGCTACGGCATTCTGGTACCAGCGTATCCAATACAGATTATCTTACCCCTTGATATTTCAACGTTACATCCCCAGGTCCATGGACTAGCAGAGATTTGTGGAGCTATCATTTCCATACAAAAACACGGTTGGACAATGTTAGAGCAAACGTTGCCCAGCAAAAGCGATGAGCAACGATTTACACGATGGGTTGTACCTGGCAGAAACTCCAATTGGGCCCGGTTACTAAGAATCAACCTAGAGTGGATTGGTTTTGACAGATAACCGAGTTCTATGAGCCCGTGCTACTTAGAAGAGCCTTAGAAAAGGGGATATAGGGACTAAGGACAGGTTAATGCAAAACCACAGATCGATCGTGCTGCTCTCTTAACTATAAGCACAGTTTGCTTATTAATCAGATATCGAACTAGTTACAATGTTTAGTCATACGTTCACGCACAAATTCGTCAAAAAAACCGGGGTTTGGTCTAATAACTAAATAACACCGGCTGAAGGGCCGATTTATAATATGCTGTCAATAGTCAGTATTTTTTTTTTATCGCTTCGGATTTTCTTATCGTTAAACCTACATTTTTTTGTTAGCCGAAGCCTAGAAAGCTATGGAAAGTATAGTAACAACTGCGACTCAACGTTTCGGTTTATTAATCATATTGATCAAACCATCACCATTAACTCTTGACGGTGGCTTGATCCATAAACCCAAACGTGAAGCCAAAATGAATTAATTATATTTCTTGCGAGTTGTTACCATACTTTACTATATTGACTTCCTCACTGGTAGTCTTAATAAACTAGAAAAACTTTCCTAGTGAGATTGTTTTCACAGATTTTTTTATTTATTATTATTGTAAAGCTGTCCATTTTATATCCACACAAGGATACTAAAGTTTCAAGTACTTCGTGCTTTAAGATAAAACCCACAATTGGGGAATATACACCCATAAACAAGGCGCTGAATTGTGTCCGCGGGGGGCGTTATGGGATGTTATTTCTACTTGAGAGTTGAAAACTTTGTAAATAGACACAAATCTTATCAACCATATTGACAATAGTTCATGAAAAATCAGTTTTAATGATTAGAACATTCAGCAGTTTGGACGATATTTTTCTAGCTTCAAAAGCAAGTCCTATTATTTTGACGAATTCATCAAGTTTATTTTGTTTAACACGTCACTAATGACCTCTTTGACAAATGGCCATCGCATGTATTAAACAGCACGTAGGCTGTTCTATCATCTAATATACTGTTAACATCATGAATAGAAATACACGTGTTCGTCAAGAAAAGTCATTTCAAATTTACTTTAAAATGCAATATTTTGGTTTACATATTGATGTGCGTCCGTTAAAATCTACAGACACCCAACAAATGAAGCAGAAATATCCTCTCTATTTGCTCATTCGTTTTTTATGGTTCGGGGTAGGGGGGTATGACGTTAAGCTCTCGCATAACTTAAATAAGCTCGACAGAAAGAAATAAACAGTAAACGTCCGCCAATGATATAATAGCATTAAACAAAACATTTGTACATAACAATCCATTTATTTTAAAGGGAAACAAAACTGCTAAGTCACACTTCAATGGAAATATCTTTGATTCTAAACACAATATGTTGTATAATTGATCTAAAAGCAAATTGTGTTAGCATAAACAACTTAATATTTGAATTCGTGAATGTACATTATGTACATTATATTTTTATTTTAAAGAAATAAAAGTTTGCTGGACTACATCAGGATTCGGCCAAAAACGTTTTGTCTATTTTATCAATTGTTTCAAATCAGTTCGTTTTTGATCAACTTTATTATTATTATTGACAAAGCAATTAAAAAAACTCCTCATTCATAAATTGGTAATGGTTTCATCGGAAAACGAACTGTTCTTGGCAGAGAAAGGGATGAACGTTAACTCAGTACAACAGCTCAAGGGGAGGTAACTTTTCATGACAGAGGCTGTGTATTAAAGGGGTCCCACGAACACCTTCCATGCTGAATAAAGACACGATGGAAACAAGTTTGTGTACGTTTACATCAACCTGCTATGCAGACAAGACTGTCGAGACAATTGAATATAGTTTAGGAAATGATAATGCGCCACCGGTTGCCTCGGGTCATACAAAACAAATGTCGCTAACGAGAGCAACTTTGGGCATGTAGTCATTAGAATAAACGGTCTAATCGCATAAAAACGATGTGGTTCATACCATTTGCAAAGTAATAGTACGCCACATCATGGCGGAATAAACAAACCAAATCTTTAGCAGGAGCTTGTCTCAGTAGTCGCAATGAGTAGTGTGGTGATTAATCGTGTTTTATATAGCGTGTCCACTGATGATTGTACGACCTCCCAAGAAGGAAATTGTACGGGTTGAGTGGTTGGATTTCTTGGACACTCGAGTAGTGCTGTGACTAAGAAGGAAAGGGCATGACTTTCAGGATAGAAGGTTCATTTACAATCACTACATAGTGGTATGCCAATTGAGAACGGCATCGCGGACTTTCTGAAATGGGTCGTTTTGTAGCGGCAATGTTTTCAATCACAATAAAGATTATAAAACAAGGGAAAATGAAATGACTGTAAGAAAACAATTATGGAGTACAGAAAATAACAGTATTATATACGTATTATCAGTACAGTACAAGTAAGGTATACTTTGATAATTTTGTTAATATTTTTTAAATAGCCGCATGGAGGTCCGAAATTATTTTTGCGTTAAACGTCAATGTATAACATAAAGTACAATGACCTCCGTTTAACTTTTTTTTATATTGAGTCATAAGCTATTGTCCAACTAGATTGTGCAACATTGTATGATATTAGGTCATAATCTATTGTTCAACTAGATGGTTCAATATTTTTTAGCAATATTGAGTCATCAGATTTCCTTGAATCAGATTATTCAACATTTTGTGATATTGAGTCATAAGCTATTGTTCAACAAAAAGTATGACAAATTCATAATATCAAAAAAGTAAAACATATGTTTCGCTTCTTTTATACGGTGGTATGCTACATTCAACGTTACTGTTTACTCGAGAAGAGATCGTTCTTTCAGAAGTATACATCGGCTTACTGTAAAAGAACTGTGAAATGAGAACAATTTATTGTCGTGTTATGAACATTTTTGACGTCGCCTGGTGTACATTATATAGTCTGTCAAGTGCATTGCAAATTGTGACCTAGTGTACATATTAAACTGTTAAGCTCTAGGAAACCTGGACAGGAGAAGATTGGTATCAAGGAAGAAACTGTTTCTCTGATTCGCCACTTCACGTTATGATTGAAGTCCAAGTCATTGGATAGAATAAAGTCATATTAGACAGGGACGGAATTACTCAAGCAGACATGACATCTGCTACGGACAGCAAAGATAAAAGTAGCCTCTGTGAATACAAGACAAGTCATGGAATGGCGAGCTTGTTTCATATTGGACCAGATTCCACGGTTAAATATCAATGGAGCAATCGGTGTGCATGCCGTGCGAATCAATAGTCGTTAGGTAGGCCTGCGAGGAAACACAAGTCATGAACCCAAATTGATCAATATCCCGTCTTACCTCGACACTTAACGTGGATAAACCTCTACAAGCTACATACTTCAAAAGAAAAACATCTCATTACTGTCATATCTTTTACTATTTTACACACGGGTGCGGACATGGGGTATTCAAACAGAACTAGGCCCTAACGATCAATTAGGTAACCGCACCCATTTTAGGAAAGTATATACTTTAGTGCAACAAATGTAAAATCATCCTTACAGAACACACTTAACTTCAGTGGGCCTTACAGACAGAAGGAAGTCGGGTAAACTATTTACCTATACTCTTCTTTTAAAAGAGAACGTGATATATATCGTCACTATTTAAGTTGATTCTTTTGTTTAATAAACAACTGGGTGTTCTATAGACAAAGCTAAACTGAATGGAGCTATTTGAGCCTCAACACACTATACTCAGTTCCCGTTTGTGACACAGGTGGTGTTAACTGTAACACTACCAACGACTAGCTCTTATTCAAACATAAACAGATGCATGTATTTACATTACATGGAAGCATTTTAGAGCGAACCTAACCACGACTTATTTGGCCTCCGTTGAATTTTCCATGAAAGTCGATTGCAGAAATGTGGAAAATCCTAGCTTACATGACAAGCTAATGCTGAATTACTAGAATCCACAAATTCATTAACCCCAGGGGTTTATCTCAGACCAGACATTAATATTGCTCAACAGCCTGTATACATGCCATACGGTAATATAGTAATGTATTCAGGAGATGAGATGGGCTAACTCATCACTGTAACGTTACCTTGCTAAATAAATGATGGTGTGCTGGATAAGTTACAATAGACAATCACCTTATTACATAAAATCTTGTGTAATATTGTATTATATAATACTGATATCCTAGTAATGATTGCCAACCATTACCTGATTGGATGTTCAGACATCATGTTAAGACAAAGTTGCATGTGGCTGGGCTTTAGTCTTATTAGGTGTTTAGGAGTTCATTATATCAACCACTAACTACACGTGGAATGGATTACACTGCAAATACTTTAGTATGAATAATGTTGTTTTTTTGTTTTCAACGGGTTTCCTAGGAAGAACATTATATCCTGATAAATGGTCAATCAGCGAATATTAGGCAATTTCCGGCATATCCAACACATCGAATTATAGTTTACAGACATTTTAATTTTTTTTTTAAATTCTCAGTGCGTTTCTGATTCCCGTTAAAAATAAACCTGCTAATTCACAGTTGCTACAAAGAAGTTAATCCACAGGATACATTTCTCGGCGTTATGGACTGTGTAGCTCGGTGTTATGTGATAGGTATATTGTAGCTCTCTCTCTCTCCCTCAGCATATAAGGCTTCCATATCCTGGGTAAATTGCCAGAATCAAGATAAAGCCTGATTAAAGCCTGATCGATATGTTACGTGATTACCAGATACCCTGTAATTTAAGCGATTAGTAGTACGTAGTTAGAAGCCAATTCGATGCCCAACAATTGAACACAACACTCCCCTTTACTTTGACTTTTCAGCTAAACCCTTCTCAGGCTGCATTTGGCATTTGGAAAGAGCAGATTCTTCTAACATCTATTATACTGGATCCGATATGTCAAACGGTGAAAGTCAAATACATCGATCGACTTTCATTCAGGCTCGTACAGCATATGCCGGACACGCTAACACGTGCCCAGTAATTACACAGGGTGGGGCACTATCTGCTTAAGGTGCATTTGACACCACTGTCACTCTTTCCCACTATAAGCATTCATACAGAAGCGCAGAAATACAATCGTATAATGAAAAACTACATAATTTTGCCACTAAATATCACTATAGACATAATGGGGTTTTATTTTCGATATAAATAAAAGCAATTGCTAACAAAATGTATAATAGAATTATGTATTTGTAGAGAGTTTATACAAATTCAACAAATGCACATATATGATAAGTTTTCAAACAACGTCCAGACACCTCACCGTCTACGTATCACAAAGAAGCAATTTTTACACCAAACATCCACACATACCATCAACGTTATTTATCGTAAAACTGCCAAGTCTATATTAAAGGAGCTTTTTTATTTATAAGTTTTTGTGTCTGGAGTGTTGACAAATTAAAAGCAAGTTTGTTTAAAAAGTCATACTTAAAATGAAACCTTGAAGTTATGTGGAATCGCGAAAGGATGGTGTCACGTGGAATGTTTTTAGACCATCCGGCCTTCTTAACATCCCATCTTCATCTCCTCAAGTAGAAGACTGTCGGAGAAAGGATAATTCTGAAGGAGAAGATACAATCTACACTTGGGATTTATTCCATGCTATTAACTTGACTGTGTGGGTTATTTATGTTATAAGATAGGTTCTGTCCACGGCTAAACAGGTATTTTCCGCTCCAGTCCAGGATGACGGTCGATACCGCTGTAGCACTGCTTTAAGCTTTGACAAGAGATAATTTGGGTGAGGATTTAAATATTGCCAGGACTTGGCTTCCATCCCAAAACCACTGACAGATAACCCTGCTTAAAACATTTCCGAGACCGGGATTTTCCGAGGCTTTATCACACTATTGTGTTTAAAGAATTCAGCTCAGACAGACACTCAGATATGTCAAAGCGGTAACTGTAGATGGTAAAAGGGTGAAAGGGTCCATATGCACTGTTACTTCGTTCCTATTAATCTTCCTTTAAGTAACTAGTACAGCAAGTTTTTTTTTATTATCACAGGTCATGGGTTCTTTCTCTGATTATTTCATTTTGCTGTATCAAATAAACCGACATTTTAAACAATCTCAAATGTAAATTGTTATGTTTGCATATCGAATGATATTGATAAAGCGGATGAGCGGCTGTGTGTCTGTGTGAAGGGATTCAGTCTGCACATCAGTCCGTTTGAAGAGGGCACACTTGGGGGGTTGGGGTGTGTATATGCAGACAATTTATTAATGAATATTGCATTGCGCATTAATTTTGCTGCACAAGAGATTAGTCATCTACACGGGAGGTATACATATAAGGTTGCACATGATTTTACAGGTAAATTGTTCACAAAATGTCCACAAGGTACGACGTATATATATGCCACAGCTGTCACCGATATTTAACCTAGTTGATAAGACCAGGGAATAATGGAGGTAAAATGCTGTCAGTCTTGCAAAAACATGCAATTAAACGGTAAAAATAAGAACTAACCTGACCTTCTCTGTTGTATTTTAAAGGCATAGTCAACTGTCAACAAAACAATGTGGAGATTGGCATAATGATAGCCTGCCATCGTCTAGAGTGCCATTGACGGAAGCTGGTCGAGCTAAGCCAGTCTGTCTCCGCACTATCAAATGGTATATCATCTTTTAATGCAGTCAGATGGTCGAACTACTTAACAACTTCAACAATGCTTTTCTTTTGACATATGCTGACACGGCTAGAATTTGGGAAAATGTCAAAGTTTTACATTCTTGGGTTGAAGGTAAAAACATGCCATCTGTCAGCAAAAACAAACGTCAAAAGGCTGTGTTTTTGTTCTTGATTTTTCACAGAATGGAAAGTAATACTTGATATTTTCATTTCAGAACAAATGATTGCTGCTAACAATCGGAGTCATTTTATATGCTTTAAATCGAAAAAATATTTTTTTAATAAATGCAACATTTGGAAGTCGATTGAACTTCATTGACTCCGTTTCTCTTGACAATTCTGTCTTTTTTAAGTTTACCTGCTAGCATGGACATTTATTTTTTAAATAAAAAGTCTATTATGTAGCTGATAATAATGAATTATAGAACATCTCGTGAGGAAAACTCTATAAAATTACAGAACATCGTGTAGTGAACATCACGTGAGGAAAACTCTATAGAATTACAGAACATCGTGTCGTTAATATCTCGTGAGGAAAACTCTATAGAATACAGAACATCGTGTCGTGAACATATTGATTAGAATAAGCTCAAGGCTAGCTATTCTGTTATTTTAATTGTTCTGTTTACATGGTTTAATTTATATACGTCTAACGGCATTTGGTAGACTTTGAAATAACCTGTTCATCAGTTTTTTTATCGAATATATTAAAGCAAGCGATTCTTTATGAATTCGTCGTGTTAATTTACGGTATCCAATGATGATGATTTGGTAAGCAATTAAGTAGATATACTCCACCAATTTACACACACAACGATACACTTAACAAAGAATTCACGAGAAATAAAAGACCACTCATTCCAAGGCAACAGTTTTATAAAGCCATATGTTTGGTGTTAATTATCAGATCAGAATACTTCAAAACACATATGGAATTTGCTAAGAACAACATCCTAGTTTGTGTAGGTGTTAATTTGTCAGATGTTATGTGTTGATTGGAGTGATGAGAAAGCTGAACATTTAGACACGAAGTATTATTAAGCAATGACAAATTCTACTAAAACTTATTTACAGTGATATTTGACAGGTTCTCTCACTCATTGATTGGGACAGTCGCACAATACATGTCTAACCATAATATTTACTTCAAACCGATCCGTTCGCCGAAATTGTAGTTTTATTATTAACCCCCAAATAGCTACGATTAGAAAGCGTTGACGTTACATGTAATTTATAACCTAAATAGTAAGTTCGAAATTAGAAACATGAAATTAACGATTACACATTCTGTAAGAGACGAGCGAAATCTTAAACTCATGGTGTATACACCCCAATTAATGCTCCGGCTGATCTTCAAATGTGTTTGGAGTAATGCGGTATTATGTTAACAATCTGACGCAACATACAAGAAATTATGAAATAAGCCAACATCATTTAACTTTTAATAACTACGATAAAACTATATGACTCACGTGATTATGTAATAAATCAAAATACTTAATTTTTGGTCTACTGTATCCGTTAAGAGGGGTCTCCTACTTAAGGTTTGTGATATCTAAGATGTCACAAATACAACATTCTACACTGAAGACAATACTTGGAAGAGGTTTTTGTTTGTTTGTTTGTTTGTTTGATTGGGGTTTAACGTCGTACTCAAGGGTATTTCACTTATATGACGACGGATT
>JAQQZZ010121925.1:0-14503 GCA_030265115.1 Mopalia vespertina
TATGGACAGACCTCAGACGTTAGTTTTTGCCCATCAGAGAATAACTAAAAAACTATCGTCTGAGCCCCTCGGACTAGATCCACCGTATACCTACTCGTTGGTCAAATCCAAGGTCAACTTTGACAAAGGGAGACAACCGGGTGATCTGTAAAGTCCGAGCATCTTCAGGGAGTATTGACCAATGACGTAGAATTGTTGCAAAGCGTCACCAGGCACCTCGCTCACCAGGTGGCGCGCGTGTCGTATGGTGTATAAACTGCGGCAAAGACAAATCCGCATAATGGTTGACTCGTCTGAACGTTGGTCTGTTTCGAAGTTAAGGGTAGAATTAAGGAGTCGTGGGATGGGTACGCATGGCATGAAAAGTGATTTAATATAGGCCTAAAGTTAAAAGGTTATTTTAGGTTATACACTGAAACATATAATTATTTGTAAGCCGGTTAACACTATGTAGGACCGCGTCTTTGTGCAATGCTCTTGCTGTAGGCTACACACATGCACGATATATTTTAAGATTTTCAGAGGAAATCATCAGAACGTTTTGTGCAGTTAAATATTTCAATACTAGCCTACCTGTGATAACGTCCCACAACTTTATTCTATATGACAGCAAAAACGATGTTAATAAGATAGTTTGTTAGTGCTGAAGTGACCTGTCGATAAGTTAGTACGCCTCTAGTTACTCAGATTACCATTGCAATTCACTCCATGAATAATGCATTTATTGAGCATAGCTCACAAGCCGGAGCTCTTTGCTGAGTACTGCATGCCGATTCCTAGTTTCTTGTCGGCTAGGATCTGATCAACGTATGTAAAAATAAATAAACAAATAAAAACAAAATATAGGCCATCGCTTACAAATACAATACATGTAATGCATCATGTAAACACGATTTTGTATTTTAGGTTAAGGTCTCGATCAGTGTTGGACCTGTTGATCGATTTTCAGAACAATCGCAATAATTGCACGTATTATTTATACACCTGTATTGGTGTGTAGCAAAAACTAATCCTGCTTGTCATTAAAGTCGGATTATTATGCATTTTTGAGAAGAAAACAAAAATAAGTCCGCATTTAAATTTTGATCCACGTCACGCCATGTTGAAGGTCTATCTCTAGCCCTGTATTAGCGATTTAATCTGGTGTTAGCGGCTAATCGTCTTGCAAGCAACTGGCCTATATATAGCTAGTGAATCGAAAAGGCAAGGACCAGTTGCTCGAAGCACTATTAAATTTAAACTTTCTATTAAATGACGTCACGTCATGTCGAAGGTCACCGTCTATCTCTAACCCGGTATTAGCGATTTAATTTGGTGTTATGATTACACATTTAGCGGGTTACCTTGATTGATTTTTCAAACTTCCTGCTCTCTTGCCAAAGTCTAGACATGTAAGAAATGGCACAAGAAAGAGGACAAATATTAACAACGAGACGGGGAAATAGGACATTCATATTTGTGGAGATATATTGATTATATAGAGCATGTAATGTTCATAAGCATGAATAGTTCAAGGATGTAAGTAAGTTGATGAATCCTGGCATTTATGGGCAACAAAACATCTGATTTAGTGGCATTGTAGGAGCGTCAATCAAAACAAATGTAAATTGACTTTACATAATAAATTAAGTTTAAACTGTTTTATATCAAGATATTTAAATATTTGAGGTGTTTTAACAGTTCAGTGTCTGATAAGTTGCTTGTTGCGAGAGCCAGAAGTTATTTTATATACAAGGCTCAATCATTGATTTGACCTGTCAAATAAACAAGACTTACTATATTTTTAATATGTATATGAGGTAATCACAAGTTTCTTTTTCTACATTAAAAAAATTATATTTCTGTTGTTGTTTTTATATAAATATATTTATTTAAGGTCACATACAACTATTAAAAAAAAATTGATCGGCAGATAGGCGAGCCTATAAATTCACATTGTGAGTCACGAGTGCCCTTCTGGTACACATACAGCATCGTGTGGTCTGAGTGTCTACAGTTTCTTAGTTTTCGGGGTAACTCGCCATTCAACAGTAAATTCAGTCGTTATCGGTTGGGTTTTTATGGCCCCCGTTGTTTTAACAACCAGGAACCAAGCCATACTTGATCATTACTATAAGATGTGTTTGTAATTTCAACCAGTAAGTCAGTAAATCGTATATTCCCGCTGCATGTCCGGTTGTCAACCACCCCCCTTATATAACTCGCGCGCCCCCTGGTGAGTAAAATACTGCTGGTGAACCCCATTAAACAATCTCACACAAAACTTTATGGAGTGTGGTAAAATACATCGGCAACTGATGTCCTCAATGTTTTGAATGTTATTTTAATTATATCAGGGCGTGTTCTGTCTATTTTAGTCACTCATAGAGTTTTATTTTACAATTTCTTTAATATCGCTGTTATTGGACATACATATAAGAGAGAGAGAAAAAAGCAACAAACAAAAAAAATGAAATTTAAAATGTTTATTCACCAAAAGAAAACATACAATGCAAAATTGACGAGAAAAAAGATCGTACTTGCGGGACTGAGCAGCGTGGGTAATTCATATATAGTAAGTTATATCATCGAAGAAAACAATCGCTGTGGCTGTCAGCATTTTATCTCAAATTGTATTAACGCTACAAAAGCGAAGTGGGTACAAAAAAGTCCCCAAAACTCCACAAACTACAGTCAATGTACATCTGTTTTTCGTTGGGGTTGACTGACATACAGCACCGGTTACTAGTCTACGATCAATCCTTGTAATATACGACCTTGAAACGAGATAAAATCTTGGCAGCGGAAACAAGTGTGCAAAGTTTCAGCCTTGTGCAATTGCCTTTTTTCCCTGTTGACAAGGTTGTGGAATGTGCTTCAAAAACTTAGGCCGTAAATATCTTAAATGAATCCCTTTACCTTGCACCATAATTGGTTGAACGTTCGGACACATTGATACATTCCTAGTATTACAGCTCTCAAAATATTCTCCTCCTGGCTGAAAAAAACCCCAAACATATCTAGAGTGAAGAACTTTGGGTTTCTGGAGTATGTTTCTGTGATTTCTTCCTTTCCAGACAACAAAACACTTGTACAAAACCTTGTCGAAAATTGGTAGACAGTGAAAAATAGATGACAGGATTAGCCGTGCTATTAACAAAGTACATTATTCGTGCTATCCAAACAATTGTGAATGCTTTCTCGTCATATGGTGACGCACTAAACACAGTTGGAAAATGGTAATCGAAGAGTTTAAGAAATGCGAATGGAAGTTGAGTCACCATATAAATGACAACAACCGTCAGGAGCATAACGACAACTTGTCCACGTCCTCTTCGTCCGGCCACCTCGTCTCCTTTCTTCCCTGAGTTGGTTTTAGGAACGGAACTTTTAATCCGATAGATCATTCTCCCATAAAGAGCAAATAGAACAGGAATAGGTACTACAATAGGGAGTACGCTGAAAGCAGTATCATACCACCTCATCCACTTGTTTTCAATGTTGTCAAAAATACAGAAGAAGTGAGTGGCATTGTCATAGTAGACTTCCTGGTACCTTCCTTGGTATACATATGGATATGATAGAGCTAGGGACACAACCCAAATACCGATCAAAATAGGGTAAGTTTTCCTTCCCGTCCATAGAGCCCGAGATCTTAGGGGATAACACAAGGCAAAATATCTGTCCATTGTCACGTAAAAGAAAGTCAGAACTGAACAAATGACACCTCCACGATCATATAAGTTTAGGAAATCACCTGAAAAAATAGATAGAAACAAGTGTGAGTTGTTTCTGTAGCTGCTAAATAACGATCATTTGTGCACTAGAAAATTCCACGCAGCCTGTGAACATTTCAGACCAGGAATGTCCAATAATGAATGGATTTTGTCAATATTAGTTTCAATGTTGATTATTCGAATAAGTTTTGGTTATGCTGAGTTAATTCAATATCGTTTGAACAGATTATAATATTCAAGAAGTGTAATTCCGAACACAGAGAACGTCATGTTTGCTCGACGTTTCGACACTTTATTTTGTCATCATAATGAGTGAACAAAATGATAAACAATCAACAATATAGAGTGAAAGACAATCCTTAAAACAACGAAACATATATCATACACTTTAGTCTGATGGTGTGAACATGTTATTAATAGGTCAAACATATCAATATAAGTTTTTTAGTGGAACTCAGGCCATGGTTTAGACAACCTGCGTCTCCTAATCCCGAGGATTTCTTTTAAAATAACAGTTCAAAGCAATTGAAGGACGGATCAATTTTGCTCGTGATAGTTATTACAATATCATAAACATTAGGGGCTTCTGTTTTGTTAAGTCAGGTAAAGATTGTCCTAATCAAAAGATAACAAGCATTTTATCTTAACGCCACCTCTGCAAGCAGCGAAGTATCGACCGTCTCGAGAAAACGGTACACGATTTGATACTGTAAGAGCAGAATGACTACTTATTTGTTACGTTGGATCTTTTTTTACGAAATTATAAAACATTCGTATTTTGATCGAAATGATTTAGTAGAGCCTCTTTAAACGTTGTAATAAAAAAACTGTTCTTTGAGTCGGCTTTCACTGATGTCGTTCGTTTTACAAATTGCTATTTTTTCTTATAATAAAACCACTGATATAAGCACGTTATTAGGATACATTTGTATTAGGCTTCGCTGTAGATTCAGGTTCAGGGAAGTTTCTTTTCTGAGAAAAAGTATTTGATAATTTACTTACAAAATTCTCTTCCTAGTGGCAACGTGCTGTCCGTGAAATCGCCTTGGATGGAACCAATTGGTAGCATAGTCAAGACAACGAAGTCAGCAAGAGCCAGGGAGAAGAGACATTTGTTAACGGTTGTGTACATGGACTTCACAGCGACAATGATTATCATGACGAGAATGTTTCCCACGATTCCCACCAACAGAACAAATCCAAATATAGCCAAGACAATGGCAGTCGCTGTCGGCGCTGGTTTGTAATATTCATAGCTGACGAAGTTATCACTGTATCCGTCATTTTCAACATTTTCACTACTGTTAACTGAGACGTTCTCTGGATCTGAACCATTGGCGTCTAAAACAGAAAAGCCGTCATTGAAGCCAGAAGCCACCGTGGAGAAATTGGTCCTGCTCGTTACGTTGGTTTCCAAACTGTCACCTCCAAATACGTTTGTTGTCTTTAAAACTTCCAATACAAACTCTAGCGATAAATTCATGGCGTTGCTTAGGACGTCAGGAGTCCAGGCATCAGGTTGTTTTTCGCCCGGGCTATTTTTTTTTTACGTATACAGTATATATAGACAACGTGCAACTTATTGACTATTCTGTTTTAGGGGCAGTAGAAAAGCTCGTCAAGGCCTGTGACTTTGCGCTGTAAATGGAATCAAGCGCCAATGAGAACATGCATTTTTCCTGGCATAGCTATTAATAAATCAACGCCATGAAATGTATAAACGATTGACAGTTATAACATTCCGACATACTGAAATATTAATCATATAATTAGGTTTTTTACTCAGTCGAATCTTATCTTCACAAACAGAGATATTAACCGACCAGTTTTTTTTTTAAATTTCTAGAGAGCTTTGAGCTAGCACATAAAGGTTTACTTGCAAAAGTATCGTATTATAATTCAGAGCACTTAGCAAAAACATAATAAACTTGTACTTTGACTTAGGGAGCCTTGTGAAACGTTGTCAATTATATGAGAATTGTTAATTTGGTGATTTCTTATACAGTACTCTTATGAGTTCTCTATATGTAGAGTTCTGTATCTCTGTTCGTCTATCATATCATGTAGCCGTAGAACGCTCCTAATCGTGTAATTTTAAGTTTTTACACTTACCGACTTTTATGTGTTCCATTAACTACTGTCCAGTTCCGTTTTGTATTCTGAACGCTGTGATACTTTTTTTTAATTACAATTGCGTGCTTAAGTCGTCCAGAATCAGCGTTTAAAAAAATGGAACATCACGTCCAACTTTTTGTTGTCAAGCCGCCATATTCCTAGCCTGGCGCCGTCTCCCACAATGCATCCTGCTACAGGACATACCGCTGTAGGCCAATTACATGATTAGAAGCCTTCAAACTCAGTAGCTATGGGTTCTCGTGCTTCGTAAAATGATTGCAATAAGTCGATTACTGTTAATGTTGCAAGGAAATGCTTATTAACAGTATTTTCGCTATTTTCAGATTCTTGTTCAGGAAATTTGCAGACTAAAGCCCGTCCGAGAATCGACCCAACGACCCTCAAGAAGGAGGCACCGCATCCCGGTTACCTAAACCATTTTAATAACCAACTTACGCTCGCCCGAAGATGTTAAAACCTGGAGTTACAATATTGACTTGGCTTGTTTTTGGATTCTCAGATCAGTATGTTATTAAATCGAACTGTATGTAAACATACTTTTAGTATATAGGCTATTATCATTTATACCCATAAACAAAATGTATATAAAGCTTCACCATACTGGTTATTGGCATGCACTTGAAAACTATGTCAGCATAGAATGTTTGTGTTTTGATTGACTGGGGTTTAGCGTCATATAAAAGGTATATCATTTATATGACGACGGATCGTTCATTTCGCACTGTTGTTTGCTTAAATAAGGTGTAAACCCGAGAGAAAACTTCGTAAAAATGACCAACTTGCATTGCCGGGTCCATATCGTGTGACTCTTGTTTACGATAGAAGAACACTCTAAAGCGGAAGTGCTTGGTCAGTCCCTGCAGTCATAATAAACAAGCGATGAGATTGTGTTGTATCGACGCATACTAATCATCCTAACTAAGTAATTATTTAGTAGTGTGGCTTTGATCTTAAGTGATGGTGTAACCATTATGACCTATAGCCTGTGCGCTATAGAGGCTGCAAATTAAATGTACGCTTTAATTATTCAACAGCCTTGTGGGTCTGTGATAATTCTTTATAAATGTATCTATACAGAACCGGACTCAATTAATACTAGAGCGTTTTTAATATGGGCTGAAACATTACCGTGAAAGGCACACTCCATCACGTCCTTTCATATGCTATGCCTTGTACTGGCCACTGGAAGTTCTGACATTGAGGAAGCTCGGAGAGGTAGTCTCAGCTAATTAATTTGGTCCGTCGTTTTGATCAGATTGCCTGTCATAGTCCCTACTGAACCATCCACATATTGTTATACAAACTAACACAAGAACGACTATTATTTTACCGTTTGCGACCTTGTTTGCTGCGTCGGGAATGGTGACTATTAAAGGGAAAGACCAACGATTTTCGAAAAGACTATAACCCATATCGCATTTTGGAACCGAGTAGGCATGCATAGTCTTTAGTTTATTTGAGAGTGATATCATGGTTCGCAGCGAAGATAAGTCATTTTAATCTTATTTCCGTGCTATAAACATTATCTGTTTAGGGCAAAATGCTACAGATCTACTCTAAATGTGTAACATTTAGGTTTAGTTTATTAGGGTATGCTACAGCCAGTGGACAATTTATAAAATTCAATCCGTGTCGTATGTTGTGGCCATATTTAAGAGAAATAGCCAAATACAATGAGTGATATAGTGATATCAAGTCTATAGACGCTAACGTGGGTGTTACACTCTCGATTATATATAATATCATCTACCTTTCCAGACATAAGAAGACATGCACGATCAGGCGATAACCCCACCTTTATGGCAAGCCGTTTTATCACTTCTACCTTTATTCTACATATGTCGAATTAGTTTTGCTTTTATTATACTCATGTACAATGGTTTTTCACATATGTGAAATTCTTTTTTACTTATGTTAAAATGATTTTCACATATGTAAAATAAAAATGCATTCTACATATATATTCTTTTCATCATATGTACAATTCTTTGCAACATATGTGAATTTTTTTTACATAAACACAAAAACCTAACTTTTTCACATATGTGAAAAAGAATTTCACTTATGTGAAATTAACTTTTATTTTACATATGTACAAAGGATTTCTTCCCAAGACCAAGGGACTGTATCCAACCTTCGTTTGTGCTCCTATCGTCTTTCAAGACAAATACAAAGACGGTAGGAGTATATTCCACTGACAGACTAAGGGAGATCACATGCTGTGCAAGTTTAGCCATCAGGCGACGGGTTTATTCTTATGCAGTATTTTTATTGTAGTCTACATCAGTTTAGTTTCCCGATACATCAGACGTAGTAATGTTCACTACTGAATCGGTCGCAATTGTAGGACTAAAAAAGAAATGTAGTTTCCCTGATTTATTCTTCGCCAGAAAATAACAAATGCTTTGCGAAACGCAGAGGATGGATATGCTTATGACCAGACTGCAGTTTTATAGAAAATGTATTGCCGCAAACTAGAGGCTTTGAGGCAGAAGTCTGTAATTGATGTCTTGGATGCTTTTATTTCACATATGTACACAAAAATTCCACTCACCTTTTTTTATTTTACATAACTGAAAAAGATTTCCACATATGTAAAATAAACGCTCATTTTACATATGGCGAATTCTTTTTCACATTGACTCTTTCATGTAAGATATGACGTCACTTTTAGTGTTAGGTTTAGGATTATGGTTAGGTTAGGGTTGGGTTTAGAGTTGGTTTAGGTTTACTTTAGGGTAAGTTTTGGTGTAAGGTTTAATGGTTAGTTTTAGGGTAAGTTTTAGTGTTAGGGTTAGGATTATGGTTAGGTTAGGGTTGGGTTTAGAGTTGGTTTAGGTTTTCTTTAGGGTAAGTTTTATTGTAAGGTTTATGGTAAGTTTTAGGGTTAGTTTTAGGATTATGGTTAGGATTATGGTTAGGTTAGGGTTGGGTTTAGAGTTGGTTTAGGTTTACTTTAGGGTAAGGTTTATGGTTAGTTTAAGGGTTAGTTTTAGTGTTAGGTTTAGGATTATGGTTAGGTTAGGGTTGGGTTTAGAGTTGGTTTAGGTTTACTTTATGGTAAGGTTTTAACTGTTGTTATGCATTAAACCTGTATTAACCCGGTAAGTCTACTACCTTAATTGAAGATTTGAGCCCTACTTCAAATCTCTATGTAGGGCAATTACACGAATTGGAGTCGTTAAACTCAGTAGCTACCCTGTGAGTTTTTGTAATACATTTACAATGTGTCTTTCAAAACTTTTAATGTGTTGGCAATTCCCAGTAGAGTTTTTCTCTCTCCAACCTTAGAAAATTTCATGAAAATACAAACTACATCCTTCGTAACACATTTTAAAATAACAACAATAAGGACAGACTTTAAAACAAATTAAAAATGCTTGCTCCCTTTTAAAGTTCCCACTCTATATGCCCTTAAAAGCAAATAAATCAGTTACTCTGTGGAAAAAACAAAGTATTTCTAAGAGTGTATATATGAATAGTCTTTCAGTGTAGAGGGACCATTCCAATCATTCATGTGATTAAAGTGTGTTTTTATACTCGTAAAATAACCTTTAAGCCATATCATGATTCCCGCAGGAGTCCATTTGATACCCATTACCATAGATAACAGCAAAATGAAGAATGTTGATGTAACTAGCCACTTAAACAAGTAGTAATTAAAATGTTGTTTTAAGCATTTTAAAGCAGGAATAACAAAAGTAATGAAATACATACATTAACTCGTTGTATCGTTCAATTTTAAAATATATATGCTTACGTTAAATTTATATAAAATAATCTAAACAATTCTGCGGTTCATTGATTCGCACACGTTTGAGCTGTTTTTTCTGCTGTCATTTTTCATTATTCTAAAGATGAAAACTGCTTATTTGCCTTGAAGTATTTTACTAATTCTTTTAAATTTGGTCCACGCAATGTTTAAGCCCTTATTTCACAATGGCTATTAAATACGCAAATGCAAAAAAGTTTAGAAGTATGTTATGTTACGAACCCAAAACAAATGCATTAAGGTGAACCATTGGCTTTATTGTCATTTGTTCTAGGTAAAACATCACGTGACGTTGAAGATAACACGTTGGCTGACTGCCCATACCTGACAAGTAACGCCAGAACATGCGAGAAAAGCCAATCGTGCACCTGCATCAACAGATGTAAACTGTGAATACGCTAAACAGCACAGACTTTCCTTTCGGTTGATTTTGAAGAGAAGACAACTGCATACATAATGGTGACGATCGTTTGACATCCGAGGTGATGTGTGGAGTACATTTGAGACATTCCGAATGCGTTACATTCTGTGCTTACATAAAAAACAAACGTTTCATTATATCCGTTACAAGGGTTTTCTATCTATTTTCAGGCATGAATTTAATTTGACACCGTTTGTGTATATAGCTGATGATATGATCGCTTAATGAAACCGGGATCCGAATGTGAGATTCTCTGGAGACCCAAGCTAAGTAGTCCGAGGCAGGCTGTTGGCAAAAAACATAACATATTTATACAAATTCATGGCGCTCTAATTGCAACTATGGCTTATCGTTTCAAATTACCCGTATCTGTTATCTTTAAGTTCATTGCTGCGGAAATTCAGAGATACGCCGATAATTTAGAATCATTGTAGCCTTTGGTGCATGTCTAATTACATTTGTGGAATTGGTTTCTGGATTCAACACAGAAGGGCACAGCGCACTGCGAACAAAAGATCTGTACGAGTTATGATTAACTGTTTAAAGCGCCCGTGCTTGTAAAGTCCCTAAAGTAACGTTACCCAAAACCACCAACGAAGGAACAAGAAAACCATTCATTGGGACAAAAACAAGGAGTAAAAAAGATAATACTAGATGAACTGCAAAAACAATAGATATATCTCAGCCATGCAGAGATACGCCGATAATTTAGAATCATTGTAGCCTTTGGTGCATGTCTAATTACCTTTGTATAATTGGTTTCTGGATTCAACACAGAAGGGCACAGAGCACTGCGAACAATAGTCCTATTAAATAGGCCGTCGACGTTCGATATTTATCATTTGGACATTGACATCTTGACCTCGCGCTAGCTGAAGCGGATGCGCGAGGTCAAGGTCACTGAGCCTGACTGGCAAAGGTTTTCTGACAAAAACAGTCTCAAAACTGTGGAATTTACCGAAAATACATTATTGGGGGATAGGAAATTATTGTTAAGTACGTCGACTTCACAGCCTGGCAGTTTAAAGTGAGTAAAATCGCTTAATTCGTTCTGTAGGTTTGCTTTAACTGCCCGCAGATTGATCTGCGGACAAACCCGCCACGGAAATAGTACCGAAGTATAGGACGTCTAGGTACTGTCAATGTCCAAATGATAAATATCGAACTCGACAGCCTATTTAATAGGACTATACCAAAGGGTATTTCACTTATATGATGAGGTGCCAGCCCAATGGGTGAAGGAAACCACCCTCGACGTCACTGGCATCAAACAAAGACGAGATGGGACAAATACAGAATAGTAACAGGACGCAATACAAACACCACAAACAGATCGGCTTCCTGTTCTCCTTTAGCTCTGAGAGCACCAATGCAACAGGAAGCTCCCTTCAACCACCCGCTGTACGAGTAGAACCAGATGCCGTCATTATATATTACACATGATATTATAATGATATAGAGCCTACTGAATGTACGAGTTCACTTGACTTTTAAATATTGATGGATTTAGCAAATAATGAAGACACACTTATCGAATCAATAACTGTACAAACTTTGAGATAGATTGTTGAAAGTTAAAAATCATTTTTCATTACGGAGAACACAAACTAACTGGTTAGTAAAATGATGAATCGACAAAGTTTCTATTTTGCCCGAAGCATTAAAGCCCGACGTTTCACTTACTTCAGTTCTTTTCTTTCCGACTTTGTCATCGCCCTCGATTCTTCCGTAATTATTAAAACAATTAAAATAAATAAAATTAAATCTGTAACAGTCATTCGTGAGGCCATGGTTTCCTCCACAAGCTGTCACCTTATTTACAAATACAACGACTTGTAATCCCTCCAGTTTTTACACTTTCATTTCGCTGTGATCGCTGTCAAATGTTATAAACTTCTGCCATGTTGTCAATCGGAGATCCCGCGAGATTCACACGAGAACTACCTACGAGAACTGGTTTATCCGTAGACCGGTTTCGCTACACCAGGTATTGTGCTCAGAAATAAAATGGCTAAACATGCACACCCTGACGGTAGAAGAGGTCTATCAAGCATTTTATAGTGATCGACAGACATCTATGTTATAATATAATGTAATTTCTTAAGATATCATAACACAACAATAGTTGATAAATATTGATAAATTTCTGGTCACGTATATTAATTAAAACGTGGAAGTCCTAATAACTGTGGTAGCTGACATATATAACTGTGTCATAATTTGCATATATTTTTTATTTCATACTTGTAAATTCCGGATTCATAATCTTGAAATGGTATCCGTGTCTAAAGTTACTCAAATAATAAGATGGACATAGCTAGCTACTTCCCAGCGGGCACTCATCACCAAAATCACGTGGTTAACTGGTGGTATACTGGGGAAGTGGTGGATCCACGCGATAAAACCACATGAATACCACGTGGTTAATATCTTGTGGCTGGATCCACCAGAAAACCATGTGGTTAATTTGTCGTGAATTGAACAACCGTTAAAAAAAAACATGTAAATACCACGTGATTAATTTGCCGTGAATGGCACCACCAGAAAATCATATGTTAATACCACGTGTTTAATTCGACGTGAATAGAAACACACTAAAACCATGTGAATGCCACGTGGGTTTTTTTTCCGTGAATGGAACCAAAGTTAATCCTGTAAATACGCAGGTATCACCTGCCTAGCCCGTGCAGGGTCTGTTCACAATACATAAAATTTGGTAACACATTTTCCGATCGTAGAATGAGTTCGCCGTTATCTGCTTTAGACTGTTCCGATATGAGGTGACGGTGTATCAGCCACCTTGGTTATGCTGCTTATCTATATCTGAGGAATTGTTGTGACTTTCACTGTTGACTCCAGCGGTCTTTGTTGCTTGAAATATTTACGCATTGGCTCATTTTCATCGTCAAGTCATTGCAAAACATGAGTTTACATCAGTCTCGTTCATTTACACTGCCCATACCGCGTAACCGTCATGCATAGGAATAATTCAACCCATCACCACTTTTTTAAACCGCTGACCCACGGCACCCATTGTCGATGTAAGTGTATAAGACTTACATCCTCTTTCTCTAATAAAAGCGAGTCAACTCCCATGACGCACTGGCTCCAACCCGTGAACATATGACGTGTTTAAGTCGTGTACTATTCTTGTGTATGTATATCCCGTAGAAACATACCATGCATGTTATAGACGTGTACATCCCGTGGAATTAGCACATGATTAAGACGTGTAAAATTCATGTGGATAAATTACATTTTAAAAACGTGTAATTTTTTTGTGTATATCTCGTGGACAATTTCACATGTAAAAGACGTGTACAATTTTCGTGTTTATCTCGTGAAAAATTCAAGTCATAATTATTTGCATATGCCACGGATTATCGTGATTTCCACTGGGTTGGTAACTATGGATAACAACTTCTAAGTTTATTGGACACTGCGTTTCTATCTCATTCCAGAGATCGTAATCAACGTACAACGTATGAAGTATCAAGACGTACGTGATAGCGATCTCTGGAATGAGATGAGTCATCAGCCAATGTCAATACTATTCTATTAAAACTGTCGCAACCTTACCTCCATGACATTGCGTATAGATAGCTTATAACCAGGACCATATTGTGTAGTGATATTCGGTAAATTACAGTAAATTGCACGGCCGTCGTCAGGCACTGTATGAATACAACGGGACTATACTATGTCAAACAGCTGCAGCTCAATGCAATTTGATCTTTTTTTATATTCAATAACGAAATTAATTAGTCTTACATCAAAACTTTGCTCCACTTCACACACGTACATAAACTTGCCAATTTTTAAGCAACTGTTCAGTTTTACTCCGTATACATGTGGCTGGGATTAGAGATCCGCCGCGTGACTTCCTGAGAAGAACGTTATGGCGCGGGTTTATCCCATTATTCCATATTATCTATGCGCTGATGAAGATCCGGTTTATAAAATATATGTTTGTTTTGAGATCACATGTGGTTTAAATGGTTATTACAAATCAAGTTTGAATCAATAAAGAAACTTGGTCGGTGCTTAAATAAAACTCACAGCGTATTTAACATAAACTTATCAGCGAGAATCATAAAATAACGAAAATACCGCTTAATTATCTCCCTTGCATAGCGTGGTTTCATTTTAATAAGGCAAAATCGTTTACCTAAATGCGACAAACCAATGGAATGGAGTTGCTTCAGTCAGATAGTGACTCCTAAATAGAACAAATAAAAAAAAAACTGGCACATTATTCAAATTCTTTTTATTGTTCAAGAATTTTAGAGAAGATAATGTTTGATTGTTACATACATTTATGTCATCACAAACTAGGCATATAAAAAGTTGTTGCTTTGACAACGAGTATACAAATACAACCAAATGTTTGTTTGTTTGATTGGGGTTTAACGTCGTACTCAAGGGTATTTCACTTATATGACGACGGATTGTCCACTT